>JASUAB010000013.1:16175000-16420000 GCA_037013595.1 Dicorynia guianensis | reverse complement strand
TGTCTTTGTCTTTCTTGTTACCTTTCTATCTCTTCCTCTCCCTCTCTGTCTCTCTCAGCAAAACTTCTCTTTCTTTCCATCTCTCCCTCTCTCTCTCTTAAACTTCTTTCTCTCCCACTCTCTCTCTCTCAAAAACTTCACTTTCTTTGTCTGTCTCTTTCTATGTAAATCTTCTCTTTCTCACTTTCTATCTCTCTTTCTTTCATTCTTTCTAAAGCTTCCCTCTCTCTCTTGCTCTCTCCCTAACACTTCTCTCTCTCAAACACTTGCTAAAACTTCACTCCTTTTGTCTCTCTTGCTCTCCCTAAAACTTCTCTCTCTCAGTCTCTCCCTAAAACCTCTCTTTCTCTGCCTTTAAAACTTCTCTCATATGCTGTCTCTATCTCTCTTAAATTTCTCTCATATGCTGATGTGAGCACAAGCATGGATGGCAAGAGGAGAGGAGCAGTTGATGAGCTAACATTACCTCAAGAACCAATTACAAGATTCAGGGCCAAAAAGTTCAAGGAATCACTTCAAACTAATATGGGTAGAATGTTAGAAAGAATGGAAGCTCAAGATGCAATGAAGGCCAATGGAGCTTCACCTAATCAAATTGGGCTGAATTTGCAAAATGGGTCCAATCTATGTTTAATTCATCTTTCCAAGTTAATAGATTAGTTTTTGGGCAATTTACTACTTGCAATTTGCATTTGGGTTTGTTTTTTATGTTGGGAGGCCCATTTTTAAGGCCTAACCTAATAGTCTAGGTTATTTGAACTTGTGGGGATATAAATACCCTAGTAGATGGACGAGAATCAGTAGAATGAATGAAAAATAGAATTGTTTTGGAGTTTTATACTCTTGTTCAAGGCTTGGCTTGAATCTCTATTGCATCAAGAATTGAACTTCATCAAGGTATTTACATCCTAGTGAATTTCTGTTCTTGATTCCTCAATCAACCGATTATTTGTGTTTCCATTTGCATTAGTCATTTGGGGGTTCAATAGGTTAGGAGTTCTCCATCTATTCTTGTTCTCTATCAATTGTGTGTTTGGGGTTTCTAGATCATAAATATCCATGGGGTTTCGCATCATTTGGTATCAGAGCCAGATTAGGGTGAATTCTTATTTATCCTAGGTTATAGTTTACTATTTTTTTTTTCTTCTCTGCCTAATATCAACTAGAATCAGATCTGGGTATAGAAGTGCAAGTTGCAGCTGGTTTGATTGTTTGAGATTTGATTTTGATATTTTGGTGTTGTTTGCTGTTTATCCTATATTCAAAAAAAAAAATTTGTGCCACTGTTAACAAAAAAATGAAAAGGAACAAAATTGAAAAGAGTTGCGGCTAGAAGAAGAAAAGCATGACAGAAATGTTTAATCAGGTTAGCAGCAAGTTCTTTGAACCTGTACACTTTTTGGGGCAGAATTAGGGGTATGATTGAATTCAGGTTTGAACACACTTTTGGCTTTAGAAATTAATTAGCAAAGTCAAAGATATGTAAGCGTAATTTGTGGGATTAACATCATTTTAGGAAACCTATTTGATTTCTTTTCTTTTTGTCTTTTTTTGTCAAAAATTGATCTTTCCATTAAGGAAACATCAATTTCTGCATTTATGCATTAGTTTTGTCTTTTTCTGTCAAATCTAAGTTTCTATTTTTCGTTTCTCCTACTTTTCCTTCCATATACACCATAATTAACAATTTGATTCTTATTAATTTGAGATTAGTATTTTGGGCAGCAAACTCTTCATATCTTGCATGCTCATTTCAATTTATTCTGGTATATTTGCTTCTAGTTTTTGTACCTATCTTCCTCGTTAAGTGTTTTCATTACAATCCTAGTATTAATTTGCTGTTTGTGAGTAATTTGGTTTGAGGATTAATTCTGAAGTGCAATTGAGAACAACAAGCTTGAGTGGTAAAAGGCTTGAGTGTGTGAGCTTAAAGAGGGTAAAAGCCAACAATTGTGTGAAACATAAGTAGAGTGCAATCTTTTGATTGAAACATGTGAGGGAGTGTATTGTGAGGCTATTTTACTAACATTTCTTGCAGGTTCATAAAATGAGTAATCCTTCAACAAGGAGGGAGGGTAAAGAACCCTCAGATGATGAAGTTAACATGACTCCAGACATGAAATTGATGTATAGGGCCTTTGCTAGTCAAATTCAAAAGTTGAATAGTAGGCTAGATTAGTCAGATGAATGGAAGAGGGAGTTGTCAAAAAACTTGCTAGGGAATGGTAGGCGAACTAATTATAGGAATAGGCATAAAAATGAGTTTGATCAGGGGTTGTTTGAAGATGAATTTGAAGAGAGGAGTTCAACTCAAAATAGAAGGGGTGAAATTAGAATAGAAAATAGGAGGGATAGTAATCTAAATGCTATCAAGATGAATATACCTCCATTTAAGGGTAGAAATGATGCTGAAGTGTACTTGGAGTGGAAGAGAAAAATGGATTTATATTTGCTTGTCACAACTATTCTGAAGAGAAGAAGGTAAGGTTGGCTACAGTAGAATGTTCAGATTATGCTTTAGTTTGGTGGGATGAATTAGTGAAGTCTAGGAGGAGAACTGGTGAATATCCTATAGAGAGTTGCACCAGAAGTTGCATAAGCTTACTCAAGGGTCAAAATCAGTGGAAGATTACCACAAGGAGATGGAGATGCTCTTGATTAAAGCTAACATTGAGGAGGATAGGGATGTGACAATGGCTAAGTTTATAGGAGGTCTGAACAAGGAGATAGTTGATATAGTGGAGTTGCACCATTGCATTAAGATGGAGGACCTAGTTAACATGGCCATGAAGGTGGAGAGACAACAAAAACAAAGGGGAGCAGCCAAGTCATTTTCGAATTCCAGCAGCAAATGGAGTTCAAAATGGAACAAATATGATGAGAAGACAAAGGAGAAAGCCATTGATTCCTAGGAAAAGGGACTGGGTGCAAACAAAAACAAGGAGAAGAGTACTTCAACTCAAAAGGGTACTTTTGATTCCTTTTCAAAAACCTCTAAACATAGAGATATAAAGTGTTTTAAGTGTCAAGGTCATGATCATTATGCATCTGATTGTCCTAATAGAAAGACCATGTACATCAGAGGTGATGAGATTGTTTCTGAATCTGCAAATGATAATGAATGTGACGGGAATGCTAGTGAGGTAGCATGCCATCTTTAGAGGATTGTTCTGATGTTGATGGGGATGTTGAATATGCTGCTCATAGTGAATCTCTTCTTGCTAGGCATGCATTCAATCTAAATGTTAAAGAAGAAAGCTTAGAACAAAGAGAAAATATATTTCACACTAGATGTTTAGTTGGTGGTAAAGTTTGTAGCATGATTATTGATGGGGGTAGTTGTGCTAATGTGGCTAGCACCACTTTGGTGGATAAATTGGGGCTGAAATGTGTTAAACACCCTACTCCTTATAGGCTACAATGGTTGAATGATAGTGGAGAAGTGAAAGTTACCAGGCAAGTTGTGGTAGCTTTTACTATTGGGAAGTATAGTGATGAAGCTGTGTGTGATGTAGTACCCATGCATGCTAGTCATTTATTGTTGGGGAGACCTTGGCAATTTGATAGGCATGTGATGCATGATGGGTATATTCCTTTCAGTATGATGGCAAGAAAATCACTCTGGCACCTTCATCACCTAAAAAAGCTTACCTTGATCAAGTTAAGCTTCAACAATCAGCTTGTGGGAGTTTACGTAGTGAGGTGAAAAAGAATAATGAGAGAAAATAGGTCATGAGAGAAAAGAATAAAGAAAAAGGCCCAATTTTGAGTGACTGCACAAGTGAGGAAAAGAAAGTGAGATGTGCAGAAGAGAATAAGTTAGTGAGTTATAAAAAGAAAAAGAGTGAACAGAAAGGAAAAGAGAGGAGTGAAGAAGTTAAGAAACAACCATGTTTCTATGCAAAAGAGAGAGATTTAAAGAGTGCATACCTAGGCAAGAGAGCTTTGATTTTGATTTGGTTTAAGGAAACTTTGTTGACTGAAATTGACCTTAACCCCAAATTGCCTAGCGTGTTTGTGACTTTATTATAGAAATTCAGTGATGTCTTTCCTGAGGAGATACCCCATGGGTTACCACCTAAAACAGGAATTGAGCATTAGATTGATTTTGTACCTGGAGCACAAATTCCCCACCGACCAGCTTACCGAAGGAATCTGGAGGAGACAAAGGAGTTGCAAAGGCAAGTAGATGAGTTGTTGGCAAAAGGGTATATAAGAGAGAGCATGAGTCCTTGTGCTGTACCAGTTCTTTTGGTACCCAAGAAAGATGGAACTTGAAGAATGTGCGTGGATTGTAGGGGAGTCAACAAAATCACTGTAAAGTATCACCATCCTATTCCTAGGTTAGATGATATGCTAGATGAATTGCATGGTGCATGTGTGTTCACTAAAATTGATTTAAAAAGTGGCTTTCATCAGATTAGGATGAAAGAAGGAGATGAGTGGAAAATTGCATTTAAGACTAAATATGGATTGTGTGAGTGGTTAGTAATGCCATTTGGGTTATCTAATGCACCTAGTACTTTCATGCACTTAATGAATTATGTCTTGCGTGAGTTTCTTGGTAAATTTGTGGTTGTATATTTTGATGACATTTTGATTTACAGCAAATGCATAGATGATCATGTCTTGCAAGTTATAGCAAACCTTAAGAAGTGTTCTTTTTGCATGGATAAAGTTGTCTTCTTAGGTTTTGTGGTGAGTTCTAAGGGAGTTGAGGTTGACTCTGAAAAAGTGAAGGCTATTCAAGATTGGCCAACACCTAAGTCTGTTAGTAAGGTAAGAAGTTTCCATGGTTTGGCAAGTTTTTATAGGCAATTTGTTACAGATTTATGTACTATTGCTGCACCACTAAATGAAGTTGTTAAAAAGAATGTGGGGTTCAAATGGGGTAAAGAACAGGAAGAAACATTTAACACTTTAAAGGAAAAGTTATGTACTGCACCTATTTTATTCTTGCCTGATTTTTCTAAGGAAATTGAATGTGATGCTTCTGGGGTTGGTATAGGGGCTGTTTTGATGCAGGAAAACCGACCCATAGCATATTTCAGCGAAAAGTTGAGTGGACCTATTTTGAACTACTCCACTTATGATAAGGAGTTCTATGATTTGGTGAGAACTCTTGAAGTGTGGGAACATTATTTGCTGCCTAAAGAGTTTGTCATACATAGTGATCACCAATCACTCAAGTACTTAAAGGGACAAGGCAAGCTGAGCAAGAGGCATGCAAGGTGGGTACAGTATCTTGAAATATTCCCATATGTGATCAAGTACAAGCAAGGGAAAGATAATGTTGTTGCTGATGTACTATCACAGAGGTATGCTTTGATTTCTATGCTTAGCTCCAAATTACTTGGTTTTGAAGATTTGAAAGAGTTGTATGCCAATGATTCTGATTTTGGTGATGTGTATCAAGCTTGTGAAACATGCACATAACAAGTTTTATTGGCATGAGGGATTTCTTTTTAGGAATAAACAATTATGCATTCCTACATGTTCTATTAAAGAATTGCTTGTGAGGGAATCACATAGTGGAGGATTAATGGGGCATTTTGGTGTGCAAAAGACTTTAGATATGCTTAGTGAACATTTTAATTGGCCAAAAATGAGAAAAGATGTTGAAAAAGTTTGTTCCAAGTGTATTACATGCAAACAAGCTAAGTCTAAGTCTATGCCCCATGGTTTGTATACACCCTTGCCGGTGCCTAATGAACCTTGGATAGACATATCCATGGACTTTGTTTTGGGTTTACCAAGGACTAGGAAGGGTAGAGATAGCATATTTGTTGTTGTGGATAGATTTAGTAAGATGGCTCATTTCATTGCTTGCCATAAGACTGATGATGCAACAAATATTGCTAACCTTTTCTTTAGGGAAGTGGTTCGGCTTCATGGTGTGCCAAGAACCATTGTTTCAGATAGAGATGTTAAGTTCCTAAGTCACTTTTGGAGAGTGTTGTGGGGAAGGTTAGGTACTAAAATTTTGTTTTCTACTACATGTCACCCACAAACTGATGGACAAACTGAAGTAGTGAATAGGACTTTAGGAACCTTGTTGCGTGCTCTCGTTGGTAAGAATTTGAAAACTTGGGAGGATTGTTTGCCATTTATTGAGTTTGCATATAATCGTGCTATACATTCTTCCACAGGTTTTTCACCATTTGAGATTGTGTATGGTTTTAATCCATTGACTGTGTTAGATTTAATGCCTTTGCCTTTGAGTGAAATTGCTAGTTTAGATGGAAAGAAAAAGGCAGCAATGGTTAAAACAATACATGAGAAAGCACGTGAGCAGATTGAGAAGAAGAACCGCATGTATGCACAATGGGCCAATAAGGGTCAAAAGCAGGGTTATCTTTGAACCAGGAGATTGGGTTTGGTTACACATGCAAAAGGAGAGGTTTCCATAGCAAAGGAAGTCAAAGCTTGATGCAAGGGGTGATGGACCATTCCAGGTCTTGGAGCGCATCAATGATAATGCATACAAGATAGACTTGCCAGGTGAGTGTAATGTAAGTGCCACTTTCAATGTTTCTGACCTATCTCTTTTTGAACTTGATTCAGATTCGAGGACAAATCCTTTTGAGGAGGGAGAGAGTGATGTGAGCACAAGCATGGATGGCAAGAGGAGAGGAGCAGCAGATGAGCTAACATTACCTCAAGGACCAATTACAAGATTAAGGGCCAAAAGTTCAAGGAATCACTTCAAACTTGTATGGGCAGAATGTTAGAAAGAATGGAAGCTCAAGATGGAATGAAGGCCAATGGAGCTTCACCTAATCAAATTGGGCTGAATTTGCAAAATGGGTCCAATCTATGTTTAATTCATCTTTTCAAGTTAATAGATTAGTTTTTGGGCAATTTACTACTTGCAATTTGCGTTTGGATTTGTTTTTTATGTTGGGAAGCCCATTTTTAAGGCCTAACCTAATAGTCTAGGTTATTTGAACTTGTGGGGATATAAATACCCTAGTAGATAGACAAGAATCAGTAGAATGAATGAAAAATAGAATTGTTTTGACGTTTTATACTCTTGTTCAAGGCTTGCTTGAATCTCTATTGCATCAAGAATTGAACTTCATTAAGGTATTTACATCCTAGTGAATTTCTGCTCTTGATTCCTCAATCAACCGATTATTTGCGTTTCCATTTACATTAGTCATTTGGGGGTTCAATAGGTTAGGAGTTCTCCATCTATTCTTCTCTATCAATTGTGTGTTTGGGGTTTCTGGATCATAAATATCCATGGGGTTCCGCATCATATGCTCTCTCTCTCTCTCTCTATGTCACTCTCTTTCTCTTGCCCCCTCTCTCAATCTCTCTATCTCTACCACTCTCTCTCTATTTATCTTATCTCTCTTGCCCTCCCTCTCTGTCCCTCTCTACAAAACTTTTCTTTCTCTCTATGCCTCTCTCTCTCTTAAACTTCTTTCCCTCCCACTCTCTCCCAAAAACTTCAACTTCTCTATCTGTTTGTCTCTCTCTCTTGCCCTACTTCTCTCCTTCACCCTCTCTCTATCTTCTCTCTCCTACTTTCCCTCTCTGTCTCTCTCACAAAAACTTCCCTTTCTTTCTCTCGACTTCTCTCTCTCTCCACATCTTCTCTTTCCCTCTTGCTGTCTCTCCTTCTTTCATTCTTTCTAAAGCTTCCCTCTCTCTCTCCAGCTCTCTCCCTAAAACTCCTCACTCACTCTCTCTCTCTCTCTAAAACTTCTCTCTCTCTCTGCTGCCCTAAAGCTTCACTCTCTTTCTCTCTCTCTCTCTCTCTCTCTCCTCCTCTAAAACTTCTCTCATACACTATCTCTCTCTCTCTAGAACCTCTCTTATATGCTCTCTCTCTTCCCTCTCACTTTGAAACTTTCCTCTCTCCCGCTCTCTCTATATTGTTCTCTCTCTGTCTCTCTCTATCTTTTCCTTAATAAAAGTTCTCTCTCTCTCCTAGTTCTCTTTGAAACTTCTCTGTCACTCACTCTCCCTAGAACTGCTCTCTCTCACACTCACTTTTTCCAACTCCTACCTCTCTCTCTCTAATACTTCTCTTTGTTTGCAACATCTTTTGCTTTCTCGCAAAAACTTCTCTCACTAACTCTAGCTCTCTTTCTCTCTCCCTCTCTCCCCTAATCTTCTCTTTCTCTCGTACTATCTCTCTTTCTTTCATTTTTTCTAAAGCTTTCCTCTCTCTAGGTCTCTCCCTAAAATTTCTCTCTCTCTCATCCTCTCTAAAACTTCTCTCTCTTTCCTGCCCTAAAGTTTCACTCTCCTCTGCTCTCCTTTAAAACTTCTCTCATATGTTGTCTCTCCCTCTCTGGAACCTCTCTCATACTCTCTCTCTCTCTTTTGCTCTCTATCTATCTCTCTCCAAAACTTCTCTCTCCCTCTCTCTCTTAAACTTTTTTCTCTTGCACTCTCTCTCACAAAAACATCACTTTCTCTCTCTCTGTTTGTGTGTGTCTCTCTCTCCCTCTCTCTCTTTCACTCTATCTAAAACTTTTCTCTCACTCTCTCTTTGAAACTTCTCTCTCCCCACACTCTCTCTCTATGTTGCTCTCTCCCTGTCATTTACAATATATGAGTTCTCTAGCTCTCTCTATGTCTCTCTCTCTCACCCCCCTCTCATATGCTGTCTCTCTCTTTCTTAAACTTCTCTCATATGCTCACTCTCTCTATGTCACTTTCTCTTCCTCTATCTTCTCTTTTCTACTCTTTCTCTTTGTCTCTCTCTCCAAAACTTCTCTTTCTCTCTCTTACCTTCTCTCTCTCTTAAACTTCTTTCTCTCCTACTTTTTCTCTCAACAACTTCACTTTCCCTTTGTGTCTATCTGTCCCTCTCTCTCTCGTTGTCTCTATCTAAAACTTTTCTTTCTCTCTCTGTCTCCAAACTTCTTTTTCTCTCTCTTTTTCGCTACATCTTGCTCTACCTCTCTCTCTCTCTCTGTCTCTCTATGCCACTTCCTCTGGCTATCTGTCTCCCTTTTTCCCTTTCTCTCACCAAATCTTGTCTTTCTCTCTTTCTCTCTCCTTCTTTCATTCTCTCTAAACCTTCCCTCTCTCTCTAGTTCTCTTCCTAAAACTTCTCTCTCTTCTCTCTCTCCAAAACTTCTCTTTCTCTCTCTTAAACTTCTTTCTCTCCTGCTCTCTCTCAACAACTTCACTTTCTCTGTCTGTATGTCTCTCTCTCTCTCTCTCTCTCCTTCCTTCCCTCTCTCTTAAACTTCATTCTCCCCCTCTCTCCTTTAAAAGCTTCACTTTCTCTGCCTCTTTATCTCTCTTTCCCTCTCTCTAATAATCTCTCTCACTCTCTCCAAATCTTCTCCTTCTCTTTCTATCATGTTTCTCTTTCCCTTGCTTACATTCTTTCTAAAGCTTCCCTCTCTCTCTCTAGCTCTCTCCCTAAAACTTCTCTCCCTTGCTCTCTCACTCTAAAACTTCTCTCTTGCTCTCCATAAAGCTTCAATCTCTCTCTCCCTTCCTCCAAACTTCTCTCATATGTTGTCTCACACTCTAAAACTTCTCTCAAATGTTATCTCTCTCCTTGTCTCTATGTCACTCTCTCTCTCTCTCCATCTCTCACTCTTACTCTCTCTACCTCTCTCTCTCTCTATATATATATATACATATAAGCTCTCTCTAAAACTTCCCTCTTCCTTGTTCTCTCAAAAACCTCACTCTCTCTTTTATTGCTTGTGCTTTCTCTTAAACTTCTCTCCTCTTCACACAACACCCTTTCATTCTCTCTCTCTACCTCATTGTCTTTGCTCTCCTACTCTCCCTCTTTGCAGCTCTCTCCAAAACTTCTCTTTCTCTCTCCCTCTCTCTCTTAAACTTCTTGCTCTCCTACTTTCTCTCTCAAAAACTTCACTTTCTCTATCTGTCTATCTCTCTGTCTATCATCTCTCTCAAACTTCACTTTCTCTCTCTATCTATCTGTATATCTATATCTCTCTCTCCCTCTTTCTATCTGCTCTCTCTCCAAAACTTCTCTTTCTCTCTCCCTCCCCTTCTCTCTCTCTTCAACTTCTTTCTCTCCTACACTCTCTCTCAAAAGCTTCACTTTCTCTCTCTATTTGTCTGTCTCTCTCTTTAAAACTTCACTTCTATCTCATTCTCTCTCTCTCCCAAACTTCTTTTTTTCTCTCCCACCCTCTCTCTTAAACTTCTTTCTCTCCTACTCTCTCTTTTAACAACTTCACTTTCACTTTCTATTTGTCTATCTGTCTATCTTTTCTCTCTCTCTCAGTCTTACTCTAAAACTTCTCTCTCTATCACTCTCTCTTCGTGTGACTCACTTTCTCTGAAACTTCTCTCTCTCTTTCTCACTCTCACTCTCCCCAACACCTCCCTTCCTCTCTCTCGAAAACTTCTTTCTTTCTTTAAAACTTCCTTTGATTTCTCTTAAAAACTTATGTTTGTCTCTTTCTCTCTTTGACTAAAATTTGTCTCTCACTAACTCTATTTCTCCCTTTCTCTCTCTCTCTCTTAAACTTCTTCTCTCCCACTTTCTCTCTCTTGTTTCCCTCTCTGTCTGTCTCTCAAAAACTTCACTTTCTCTCTCTGCCTGCTTCTCTCTCTCTCTTGTAGTCTCTCTCTGCAAATGTTCTCTTTCTCTTCCTCTTCCCTCTCTCTCCCCTATCATTCATTTTTTCTAAAGATTCCCTCTCCTAGCTGTCTCCTTAAAAGTTCTCGCTCTCTCTAAAACTTCAGTCTTTCTCTATCTTTCCTCCTCTAAAACTTCTCCCATATGTTGTCTCTCTTTGTATGTTGCTCTCTGTCTCCTTCTTGCTCTCCCAAACACCTCACTCTCTCTCTTTGTTTTAAAACTTCTTTTGCTTTCTCCCAGAAATTTCTGTTTGTCTCATTCTCTCTGTCTTAAATTTGTCTCGCACTAACTCTATCTCTCTCTCTCTCTCTCTCCCCCTTAAACTTCTTTCTCTACCACTCTCTATCAACAACTTCACTCTCTCTCACTAAGTCTATCTCTCCCTCCAAAACTTCTCTCTCTCTCTCTCTCTCCCCCTCTCCCTCTCCCTCTCTCTATTAGACTTCTTTCTCTCCCACATTTTCTCTCAAAAACTTCACTTTCTCTCTCTCTCTCTCTCTGTCTCTTTCCGCTACTCTTCCTCTCCATCTCTCTTTACAAATCTTCTCTTTTGCTCTCTCACCCTCTCTCTCTCTTAAACTCATTTCCCTCCCACTCCCTTTCTCAACAACTTCACTTTCTCTTTCTGTATATCTGTCTTTCTTCCCAAATCTTCTCTACCTCTCGCTCTATCTCTCTCTCTCTTTCTCTACATCTATCTCTCACTCTCTCTACCTCTCTCTCCCTCTTTCTCTTTCTCATTACTTCTCTCTCTCATCTTCTTTCTCTTCCGCTCCCTCTTTGTCTCTCTTGCCAAAACTTCTATTTCTCTCTCTCAAAAACTTCACTTTATTTCTCTCATCTCTGTCTGTCTTCTCTCTCGTACTCTCCTTCTCTATCTCTCTCTCCAAAACTTCTTTGTCTCCCACTCTCTCTCTTAAAAACTTTAGTTTCTCTATCTATCTATTTGTCTCTCTCTCGTATTCTCTCTCTAAATCTTCTCTTTCTCACTTTTTATCTCTCTTTTTTTCATTCTTTCTAAAGCTTCCCTCTCTCTGCAGCTCTCTCCCTAAAACTTCTCTCCCTCTCTCACTAAAACCTCTCTCTCTCCTCCTTTAAAACTTCCCTCATATGCTGTCTCTGTCTCTCTTAAACTTCTCTCATATGCTCCCTCTCTCTATGTCCTCTCTCTCTCTCTCTTGCTCTCTCTCTCTCTCAATCTCTGCCTCTTTCTCTCTAGCTCTCTATCTTATCTCTCTTGCCCTCCCTCTCTACAACACTTCTCTTTCTCTCTTGTTAGAGAAAAGGGTGTAGTTCAGCATGTGTTAGGGAGTCACGTGGTTCTGGTGTTGTTAGCAATCTATTAGTCTAGTCTTGGTTGCAGTTTATTAGTTAGGGACATTAGTGTAATTCAGTAATTGAGTCCTAGCCTATAAATTGTAATCTCAGCTACATCATTTGTAGAATAATTGATTGCATCACAGTTTTCCTTTCCTGAACTTTCTTGTCTAAAAGTTCTTGGGCTTTCTTTCTTTCTAAAGTTCTTGAGAATTCTAACATGGTATCAGAGTTTGATCCAATGGGAGAAAATTTGAATTCGTTCTCTCTAGCATCTCTGAATGCTTCACTAGTTTCTTTTAGTCATTCTATTTCTGTGAAATTAGATAGCAATTCCTATCTACTCTGGAAATAGCAAGTTCTTGCAGCAATCAGAGGGCATGAATTGGAGAAATACATCAGTGGTGGTCAAGAAGTGCAATCAAGATTTGTAGTAGATGAGCAAGGAAGAGTTCTTGGAATCTTGAGTCAGCAATATGTTCTTTGGAAGAAGCAAGATCAGCTCTTGCTGTCTTGGCTCCTGTCAACAATGTCAGAAAATATCCTTACAAGGATCGTGGGATGTGAATACTCATACCAGGTCTAGGAAAAGGTAGAAACTTTCTTTGCCTCTCATACAAAGGCAAAGATCAAGCAATTCAAGGCACAGCTACAAACTATGAAGAAGGGATCCATGACAGCTACTGAGTATCTCTTAAAGATTAAGAATCTTGTTGATTCCTTGGCTTCAGTTGGTCATGTAATTACAGAAAATGACCATATAGAGGTAATTCTTGATGGTCTTTCCTCAGAATGTGATGGTTTTGTTACATCCATTCTCTCTAGAACTGATCCATATTCAGTAGAAGAAATTGAAGCATTATTGCTTGCACAAGAAAATAGAATTGAGAAACATCATAAAGAAGTAGAGGCTATGACAGTGAATCTGACTACACATCCTCAGAATTACAATGTAAACAGAAGTGGTCATCAAGGTTTCCCTGGTCAGTATGCAAATAGAGGAAGGTTTGGAGGTAGAGGAAATTTTTTCAGAGGCAGAGGAGGTTATAACAATGGGCGGTTTGCTGGTAGGAATGGAAGGTTTTCTGATAAAAGCAACATTCAATGTCAATTATGTGGGAGATATGGACATCAGTCCTGGAATTGTTATCACAGATTTGAGGAAAGTTTTCAAGTACCAGCTCAAGTTTCAAGCCACTTCAGCAAGATAACCAATGGTAGTATCAGAAACACACCCTATGCAATGCTCACTTCTAACAGCAGCAGTAATGGCAATGATCAAGAATGGTATCCTGATTCTGGGGCCACTAATCATGTAACAGTGGATGCCTCTAACATTGTGCAGAAGACTCCATATAATGGAAAGGAGAAGGTGCACACTGGTAATGGCTCAGGTTTGTTCATTAAAAACATTGGTAATTCTCAGATTAAGTCTTGCTTTTCTAATCAGAATCTTTACCTAAACTCACTTCTTCATGTTCCAAATATTACCAAAAATCTTGTGAGTGTTTCTCAGTTTGCAAAAGACAATTATGTCTATTTTGAGTTCCATCCTGACTTTTGTTATGTTAAATCTCAGGATACTCATCAAATACTTTTGAAGGGGACTGTTAGAAAAGGCTTGTATGTCTTTGATCAATTTCATATTGAAAAGGAACCGTATGCCACTAAAAAAGTGTCAGCAACTCAGTCACCAAACGTTACTTCACCTGTTGTACATAGTTCCCATACTTCTTCATTGTTAAATTCTTGTTCTGAGTTAGACAAATGGCATGTTAGATTGGGCCATGCCTCTGTACAAGCTATCAAGAGTGTACTCACTTCTTGTAACATCAGAATACCAAATAAAGAGCTTTCCTTTTGTTCATCTTGTTGTCTTAGTAAAATACACAAATTTCCTTTTGTTTCTTCTCAAACAGAATACTCAAAACCTCTTCAACTAATCCATTCTGATTTGTGGGGACCAGCACTAGTGCTGTCAAAAGAAGGACACAGATATTACATACATATTGTGGATACTTTTACTCGCTATACATGGATTTACTTTCTTAAAAGCAAGTCTGATGCATTACAGACCTTTATTCATTTCAAGAAATAAGTAGAACTTCAAACCAACCACAAAATCCTTGCCTTACAAACTGATTGGGGAGGAGAATTTAGAGCCTTCATTGAATATTTGAAAGACCAAGGAATAGTTCATCGTGTTTCATGTCCTTATACACATGAACAAAATGGGCTTGCAGAAAGAAAACACAGACATATAACTGAGACTGGACTAGCCTTGCTTCACCAATCATCTTTACCTAGTTCATTTTGGACTGAGGCCTTTAGCACAACTGTGTATCTCATTAAAGACTACCCACACCAGTTTTAAATGGTTCTACTCCTTTTCAAACCTTATACAAAATCAAACCTGATTATTCCTTTCTTAAAGTCTTTGGGTGTGCAGCCTATCCTAACCTAAGGCCCTATAATAATCCCAAGTTTCAATTCAAATCCACTGAATGCATCTTTCTTGGTTATAGTCCAGCACACAAAGGATACAAGTGTCTGCATCCTGATAGGAAAATAATTATATCTAGAGATGTCATATTTGATGAAAGTAGTTTTCCATTCAAGAACAGCAAGGGTTCCTCATAGCAGTCACTTTCTAGTAACAAATCACATTCTGTTTCTCCACCTTCAGCCATACCTCCTATCCTATCATTCTCTACATTAACCAATGCAAGAGATACTCAGAATACCAATGCATTTGTTAGACAAACAAATAACTCATGTGCACTTGCTAATAATACCAATATTATGGATTCTTTGCAACTTGTTTCAGGGTCCTCTGCAGAATTTGAAGTTCCTCAATGTCCGTTTCAAAATGTCCACTCAATGGTGACCCGTAGCAAAGCAAGGGCACTCAAATCAAACAACCACTCAATGGTGACTCGTAGCAAAGCAAGGGGAACTAAACCAACAGTACTTACTGTTTCTAGAGAGCCTCAGACTATTGAAGATGCTCTTAATATACCAGAATGGAAGTGTGCCATGGATCTTGAGTATGTAGCACTTATGAGCAACAAGACATGGAGTTTAGAAGCTTTACCCAAAAATAGGAGGCCTATAGGGTGCAAATGGGTGTTTAAAGTTAAAGAAAATCCAGATGGTACTGTCAACAAATATAAAGCAAGACTAGTTGCCAAAGGGTATAATCAAGAGGCAGGAGTTGATTTCCATGAAGTTTTCAGTCCAGTGGTAAAACCAGTCACAATTCGGGTTCTCCTTACTTTGGCCTTATCAAAAGGGTGGAACATCCATCAAATAGATGTTAATAATGCCTTTTTAAATGGTGATTTGAATGAAGATGTATACATGCTGCAGCCTCCTGGATATGAATCAGCTGACTCATCTCAAGTTTGCAAGCTTCATAAGGCTCTCTATGGCCTTAAGCAAGCTCCTCGTGCATGGTTTCAAAAATTGTCTGAAGCTTTACTTGATCTTGGTTTTACCAAGGCAAAATGTGACTCTTCCTTGTTTCTTCAGGTTACCTCCCATCATTCTCTCTATGTCTTAGTCTATGTGGATGATATTTTGATTATTGGGTCTTCACCAACTTTGATTCAAAACTTGATTGATCAACTGAATGCAAAATTTTCATTAAAGGATCTTGGGAAACTTAAATACTTCTTAGGTATTGAAGTTACTTACAGTTCTGCTGGTGCAATATACCTATCTCAGTCCAAATACATTAAGGATCTTCTTACTAGAGCTGGTATGTAAGGTGCAAAGTCTATGCCCTCTCCTATGGCCTCAACACCAAATATCTCAGCTAGTAGTGGTTCTCCTATTTCTGATCAAGCTGCATACAAATCACTTGTGGGAGCATTATAATATATTACCATTACTAGACCAGAATTATCATATAGTGTAAACAAAGCTTGTCAATTTATGCACTGTCCTACAGATGTACATTGGAAGTTAGTTAAACGAATACTGCGGTATCTAGCAGGGACCATATGTCATGCTCTAGTTCTCCAAAGATCATCTGCTCCTGAACTCACTGCCTTTTGTGATGCTGATTAGGCATCAGACATTGATGATAGGCATAGTACGTCAAGTTTTTGTGTTTATCTTGGTCCCAATCTCATTTCCTGGTCATCTAAAAAGTAAACAACAGTGTCTAGATCACGTACTGAAGTAGAATATAGAAGTCTTGCAAGTACAGTGGCAGAATTAGCTTGGCTGCAGTTTTTACTCAGAGAACTCAGCATTCAATTACCAAAAGTTCCTAGAATATACTGTGACAATATGAGCACAGTCAGTTTATCAGCAATCTGGTCCTTCATTCAAAGACTAAACATATTAAACTAGATCTTTATTTTGTTCATGAAAAGGTCAACAATAAAGAAATTGAAGTCTATCATATTCCATCCCTTAATCAAACAGCAGATATCTTCACTGAGGCAGTCTCAACTTCAAGGTTCCTTCAACTTAGAGACGAGCTCAGTGTCATTCCTCTTCCAAGTCATGCCACTGATCTTGAGGGGGGATGTTAGAGAAAAGGGTGTAGTTCAGCATGTGTTAGGGAGTCACGTGGTTCTGGTGCTATTAGCAATCTATTAGTCTAGTCTTGGTTGCAGTTTATTAGTTAAGGACATTAGTGTAATTTAGTAATTGAGTCCTAGCCTATAAATTGTAATCTCAGCTACATCATTTGTAGAATAATTGATTGAATCACAATTTTACTTTCCTGAACTTTCTTGTCTAAAAGTTCTTGAGCTTCTTTCTTTCTAAAGTTCTTGAGAATTCTAACATCTCTGTGTGCCTCTGTCATATAAACTTCTTTCTCTCCCATTCTCTCCCACAAAAACTTCAATTTTTTTATCTGTTTGTCTGTCTCTCTCTTTATCTTCTCTCTCTTACTTTCCCTCTCTGTCTCTGTGATAGAAACTTCTCTTCCTTTCTCTTGCCCTCTCTCTCCCCTAATCTTCTCTTTCACTCTTGCTCTCTCTCCTTCTTTCATTCTTTCTAAAGCTTCTCTCTCTCTCTCTCTAGCTCTCTCCCTAAAACTTCTCTCTCACTCTCTCTAAAACATCTCTCTGTTGGACCCTCAAGCTTCACTCTCTTTCTCTCTCTCTCTCTCTCCTCCTCTAAAACTACTATAATATGCTCTCTCTCTCTCACTTTGAAACTTCTCTCTTCCCCACACATTCTCTCTTTATCTCTCTATCTTTTTCTAAATAAAAGTTCTCTCTCTCTCTCTCTCTCTCTCTCTCTCTCTCCTATTCTCTCTAAAACTTCTTGTCACTCACTCTCCCTAGAGCTATACTCTCTCAGTTTTGCTCTCCCCAACTCTTCCCTCTCTCTCTCTCTAAAACTTTTTGCTTTGTTTACAACTTCTTTAGCTTTCTTTCAAAAACTTCTATCTCACAAAAACTTCTCTCACTAACTCTAGCTCTCTCTCTTCTTCCCCAACACACACACACACTCCCCCCCTCTCTCTAGCTCTCTCCTACCAAACCTCCTCTCCATGTCACTTTCTCTAAAACTTCTCTCTTAGTCTTGCTCTCCCCAACACTCACACATACTCTCTCTCCCCCCACCATTCTCTCCTCTCTGTCTCTCTATATATCTTCTCTTTCTTGCTCTTATTCTCAGGCTCTCTCTCCCAAACTTCTCTTTCTCTCTCTCTCTTAAACCTCTTTTACTCCCACTCTCTCTCTCAAAAACTTCAACTTCTCTGTATGTATGTTTGTCTATCTCTCTCTCTTGCAGTACCTCTCTCTGTCTTCTCTCTCCTACTCTCCCTCTCTTTCTCTCTCTCATCCTCTCTCTCTAAAACTTCTTTCTCTCCCATTCTCACTCTCAACAACTTCACTTTCTCTGTTTGTCACTCTCTCTCCCCCCTCCCCTAATCTTCTCTTTCTCTCCCTCCTCTCTCTTTCTTTCATTCTTTCTAGAGCTTCCCTGTCTCTCTAGCTCTCTTCCTAAAACTTCTTTCTCTCTCTCTCTCTTTCCTTTCCTAAAGCTTCACTCTCTCTCTCCCCTCCTCTAAAACTCCTCTCATATGCTGTCTCTCCCTCTCTGGAACTTCTCCCATACTCTCTCTCTCCTTGTTGTTTTTTATATAAAAGTTCTCTTGCCCTCTCTAGCTCTCTCTCTGTCTCTTTCTCTCTCATACGCTGTCTCTCTCTCAAACTTCCCTCATATGCTCACTCTCTCTATGTTGCTTTCTCTCTCTATCTTCTCTCTCCTACTCTCCCTCTCTGTCTCTCTCTCTCCAAAACTTCTCATTCTCTCTCTTTCCCTCTCTCTCTTAAACTTCTTTCTCTCCTCCTCTCTCTCAACAACTTTATATTTTCTTTTTGTCTACTTGTCTATCTCTCCCTCTCTCTCACTGTCTCTCTCTAAAACTTCTCTTTCTCACTCTATCTCTCTAAACTTTTCCTTCTCTCTTTTTCTGCATCTCTCTCTCTATGCTGCTTTCTCTGGTTGTCTGTCTTCCTCTTTCCCTCGTTCTCTCTCTCCAAATCTTCTCTTTCTCTCTTTCTCTCTCTTTCTTTCATTCTTTCTAAACCTTCCCTCTCTCTTTAGCTCTCTCCATAAAACTTTTCTCTGTCTCTTTCATTCTTTTGAAAGCTTCCCTCTCTCTTTCTATGTCTCTCTCCCCCTCCCCAACACTCTTTCTTTCACTCTCTCTCTCTCCAAAACTTCTCTTTCTCTCTCTCTTAAACTTCTTTTTCTCCTACTCTTTCTAAACAACTTTGCTTTCTCTGTCCCTCTCTCCCTCTAAAACTTAACTTTCTTTGTCTTTCTGTCTCTCTTTCCTTCTCTCTCTCTCTCCCAATCTCTCTCTAAAACTTCTCTTTCTCTCTCTCTCTCCAAATCTTCTCTTTCTCTCTCTATCTATCTCTCCCTTGCTTCTATTCTTTCTAAACCTTCCCTCTCTTTCTACCTCTCTTGGCCATTCTAAAGCTTCACTCTCTTTCTCTCTATCTTTATCTCTCTCTGCCCCTCCTCCTTTGAAACTTCTATCAGATGCTGTCTTGTCTCTTTGGAACCTCTCTTGTATGCTCTCTTTCCTTTCACTTTGAAACTTCTCCCTCCCCACTCTCTCTTGTTAGAGATAAGGCTGCTTGTCTTGGTGCAGTGTGCAGGTGCAGTGCTTAGGAGTCACGTGGGTTCTGATCTTGCTTATTAATCTTGTCTTCAGTTTATTAGTTAGGGACATTAGTGTAATTCAGTAATTGAGTCTTAGTCTATAAATTGTAATCTCAGCTACATCATTTGTAGATTAATTCATTTGAATCAGATTTACATTTCAGAACTTTCACATCTAGGAGTTCTGAGTTTTCTTTCTTTCTTCTTTCTTGCGCCTTCCTTCTAAGATTCTTGAGAACTTCAACATGGTATCAGAGCTTTGATCCAATGGGAGAGAATATGAACACGTTTTCTTTAGCATCTTTGAATGCTTCACTAGTTTCTTTTAGTCATTCTATTTCTGTGAAGTTAGACAGCAATTCCTATCTACTCTGGAAACAACAAGTTCTTGCAGCCATCAGAGGGCATGAACTAGAGAAATACATCAATGGTGGTCAATAAGTGCCATCAAGATTTGCAATAGATGAGCAAGGAAAAGTTCTTGGGATCTTGAGTCAGCAGTATGTTCTTTGGAAGAAGCAAGATCAGCTCTTGCTATCTTGCTGCTGTCAACAATGTCAGAAAACATTCTTACAAGAATGGTGGGATGTGAATACTCGTACCAGGTCTGGGAAAAGGTGGAAACTTTCTTTGCTTCTCATACAAAGGCAAAGATCAAGCAATTCAAAGCGCAGCTACAGACTATGAAGAAGGGATCCATGACAGCCACTGATTATCTTTTAAAGATCAAGAATCTTGTTGATTCTTTGGCTTCAGTTGGACATGCAATTACAGAAAGTGACCATATAGAGGTAATTCTTGATGGTCTTTCCTCAGAATATGATGGTTTTGTTACATCCATTCTTTCTAGAACTGATCCGTATTCAGTAGAAGAGATTGAAGCATTATTGCTTGCACAAGAAAATAGAATTGAGAAGCATCATAAAGAAGTAGAAGCTATGACAGTGAATCTTGCTACACATCCTCAGAATTACAATGTGAACTGAAGTGGTTATCAAAGTTTCCCTGGTCAGTATGCAAATAGAAGAAGGTTTGGAGGTAGAGGAAACTTTTTCAGAGGCAAAGGGAGTTACAACAATGGGCGGTTTGCTGGTAGGAATGGAAGGTTTTCTGATAAAAGCAACATTCAATGTCAATTATGTGGGAGATTTGGACATCAGTCCTGGAGTTGTTATCACAGATTTGATGAAAGTTTTCAAGGACCAGCTCAAGTGCCTAGCCACTTCAGCAAGACAGCCAATGGCGCCAATGGCAGTGTCAGAAACACACCCTATGCAATGCTCACTTCTAATAGCAGCAACAATGGCATTGATCAAGAATGGTATCCTGATTCTGGGGCCACTAATCATGTGACAGTGGATGCCTCTAACATTGTGCAGAAGACTCCATATAATGGAAAGGAGAAGGTGCACATTGGTAATGGCTCAGGTTTGTTCATTAAAAACATTGGTAATTCTCAGATTAAGTCTTGCTTTTCTAATCAAAATCTTCACCTAAACTCACTTCTTCATGTTCCAAATATTACCAAAAACCTTGTGAGTGTTTCTCAGTTTGCAAAAGACAATTATGTCTATTTTGAGTTCCATCCCGACTCTTGTTATGTTAAATCTCAGGATACTCATCAAATACTTTTGAAGGGGACTGTTAGAAAAGGCTTGTATGTCTTTGATGAATTTCGTATTGAAAAAGGACCATATATCAATGCAAAGGTGTCAACAACTCAGTCACCAAATATTACTTCACCTGCGGTACATAGTTCCCATACTTCTTCTTTGTTAAATTCTTGTTCTAAGTTAGACAAATGGCATGTTAAATTGGGCCATGCTTCTGCACAAACTATCAAGAATGTACTCACTTCTTGTAACATCAGAATACCAAATAAAGAGCTTTCCTTTTGTTCATCTTGCTACCTTAGTAATTTATATAAATTTCCTTTTGCCTCTTCTCAAACAAAATACTCAAAACCTCTTCAACTAATTCATTCTGATTTGTGGGGACCAACACCTATGCTGTCAAAAGAGGGACATAGATATTACATACATTTTGTAGATACCTTTACCCGTTACACATGGATTTACTTTCTCAAAAGCAAGTCTGATGCATTACAGACCTTTATTCATTTCAAGAAACAAGTAGAACTTCAAACCAACCACAAAATCCTTGCCTTACAAACTGATTAGGGAGGAGAGTTTAGAGCTTTCACTGAATATTTGAAAGACCAAGGGATAGTTCATCGTGTTTCATGTCCTTATACACATGAACAAAATGGGCTTGCAGAAAGGAAACATAGACATATAACTGAGACTGGACTAGCCTTGCTTCACCAATCATCTTTACCTAGTTCATTTTGGACTGAAGCTTTTAGCACAGCTGTGTATCTCATTAATAGACCACCCACACCAGTCCTAAATGGTTCTACTCCTTTTGAAACCTTGTACAAAATCAAACCTGATTATTCTTCTCTTAAAGTCTTTGGGTGTGCAGCCTATCCTAACCTAAGGCCCTACAATAATCCCAAGTTTCAGTTCAAATCCATTGAATGCACTTTCCTTGGTTATAGTCCAGCACACAAAGGATACAAGTGTCTACATCCTGATGGGAAAACAATTATATCTAGAGATGTCATATTTGATGAAAGTAGTTTTCCATTCAAGAACAACAAGGGTTCCTCACAGCAGTCACTCTCCAGTAACAAATCACATTTTGTTTCTCCCCCACCTTCAGCCATACCTCATATTCTATCATTCTCTAACGCAAGACATACTCAGAATACCAATGCATTTGCTGAACAAACAAATAACTCATGTGCACTTGCTAATAATACCAATATTATGGATTCTTTGCAACATGTTTCAGGTCCCTCTGCAGAATTTGAAGTTCCTCAACATCTGCCTCAAAATGTCCACCCAATGGTGACCCGTAGCAAAGCAAAGGCACTCAATTCAAACAATCACTCAATGGTGACTAGTAGCAAAGCAAGAGGAACTGTACCAACAGCACTTATTGTCTCTAGAGAGCCTCAAACTGTTGAAGAAGCTCTTAATATACCAGAATGGAAGTGTGCCATGGATCTTGAGTATGCAGCGCTCATGAGCAACAAGACATGGAGTTTAGAAGCTTTACCCAAAGATAGGAGGCCTATAGGGTGCAAATGGGTGTTTAAAGTTAAAGAAAATCCAGATGGCACTGTCAACAAATATAAAGCAAGATTAGTTGCAAAAGGGTATAATCAGGAGGCAGGAGTTGATTTTCATGAAGTTTTCAGTCCAGTAGTAAAACTAGTCACAATTCGGGTTCTTCTCACTTTGGCCTTATCAAAAGGGTGGAACATCCATCAAATAGATGTTAATAATGCCTTTTTAAATGGTGATTTGAATGAAGATGTATACATGCTGTAGCCTCCTGGATATGAATCAGCTGACTCATCTCAAGTTTGCAAGCTTCATAAGGCTCTCTATGGCCTTAAGCAAGCTCCTCGTGCATGGTTTCAAAAATTGTCTGAAGCTTTACTTGATCTTGGTTTTACCAAGGCAAAATGTGATTCTTCCTTGTTTCTTCAAGTTACTTCTCATCATTCTCTCTATGTTTTAGTCTATGTGGATGATATTTTGATTACTGGATCCTCACCAACTTTGGTTCAGCACTTGATTGATCAACTGAATGCAAAGTTCTCATTAAAGGATCTTGGGAAAATTAAATACTTCTTAGGTATTGAAGTTACTTACAGTTCTACTGGTGCAATATACTTATCTCAATCCAAATACATTAAGGATCTTCTTGCTAGAGCTGGTATGCAAGGTGCGATGTCTATGCCCTCTCCTATGGCCTCAACACCACATATCTCAGCTAGTAGTGGTTCTCCTATTTCTGATCAAGCTGCATACAGATCTCTTGTGGGAGCATTACAATATATTACCATTACTAGACCAGAATTATCATATAGTGTGAACAAAGCTTGTTAGTTTATGCATTGCCCTACGGATGTACATTGGAAGTTGGTTAAACGAATACTGAGGTATCTAGCAGGCACCATATGTCATGCTCTAGTTCTCCAAAGATCATCTGCTCTTGAGCTCACTGCCTTTTGTGATGCTGATTGGGCGTTAGACATTGATGATAGGCACAGCACCTCAGGTTTTTATGTTTATCTTGGCCCTAATCTCGTTTCTTGGTCACCTAAAAAGCAAGCAACAGTGTCTAGATCAAGTACTGAAGCTGAATATAGGAGTCTTGCAAGTGCAGTGGCAGAATTGGCTTGGCTGCAGTCTTTACTCAAAGAACTCAGCATTCAACTACCAAAAGTTCCTAGAATATATTGTGACAATATGAGCACAGTCAGCTTGTCAGCAAATCCGGTTCTTCATTCAAAGACTAAGCATATTGAACGAGATATTTATTTTGTTCGTGAAAAGGTTAACAATAAAGAAATTGAAGTCTATCATATTCCGTCTCTTGATCAAATGGCAAATATCCTCACCAAGGCAGTCTCAACTTCAAGGTTTCTTCAACTTAGAGACAAGCTCAGTGTCATTCCTCTTCCAAGTCATGCCACTGATCTTGAGGGGGGATGTTAGAGATAAGGCTGCTTAGGCTGCTTGTCTTGGTGCAGTGTGCAGGTGCAATGCTTAGGAGCCACGTGGGTTCTGATCTTGCTTATTAATCTTGTCTTCAGTTTATTAGTTAGGGACATTAGTGTAATTCAGTAATTGAGTCTTAGTCTATAAATTGTAATCTCAGCTACATCATTTGTAGATTAATTCATTTGAATCAGATTTACATTTCAGAACTTTCACATCTAGGAGTTCTGAGTTTTCTTTCTTTCTTCTTTCTTGCGCCTTCCTTCTAAGATTCTTGAGAACTTCAACATCTCTCTATATCACTGTCTCTCTCTATCTCTCTCGCTGTCCCTACACCTCCCTCTCTCTCTAAAACTTCTCTCCTTATTTAAAACTTCTACTTTTTATCAAAACTTCTATCTGTCTCTTTCTCTCTTTGTCTAAAATGTCTTTCACAAAAAATTTCTCTCTCTCTCTCCCCCTCCCCAACATACACACACACACACACACACACATACACACACACACACTCTCACTCTTCTCTCTCTTGCTCTCCCTGTCGTCTCTTTCTCTCTTCAAAACTTCTCTTTCTCTCTCTTTAACCATTTTCTCTCCCACTTTCTTTCTCTCAAAAACTGAACTTTATCTCTCTCTCTCTCTCTCTCCTTTGCTCTTTCTAAAACTTCTCCCTCTCTCAAAACTTCACCCTCTCTATCTGTCCCTTTCCTCCTCTAAAACCTTTGTCGTAGCTGTCTCTATCTGTCTGAAACTTCTCTCTCTGTGTCTCTCTCCCTCTCTCTCTAGTTCTCTCTAAAACTTCTCATGGACTTACTCTCTTTGAAACTTCTCTCTCTCGTTCTCCCTCTCCCCTATACCTCCCTCTCTCTTTCTTTCCCTATCTCTCTCTTCTCTTCCCCAACACTCTTTCTCTCTCTTTCTCTTCCTCTGTTTCTCTTCCTATCTCTCTCTTTGTCTTTGTCTTTCTCTTTGCCTCTCTCTCTCTCCCAAAAACTTCACTTTATCTCTGTCTGTTGTCTCTCTCCTCTCTTCCTCTCTGTCTCTCTCTCCAAAACTTCTCTTTCTCTCTCTCTCTCTCTCTCTCACTCTCTCTCCTGTCCCTCTCTCTCTCTTAAACTTCTTTCTCTCCCACACTTTCTCTATCTGTTTGCCTATCTATTTGTCTCTCTCTCGCATTCTCTCTCTAAAACTTCTCTATCTCTCTGTAAATCTTCTCTTTCTCTCTTTTTGTCTCTCTTTCTTTGATTCTTTCTAAAACTTTCCTCTCTCTAGCTCTCTCCCTAACACTTCTCTCTCTCTCTCTCTCTCTCTCTCTCTCTCTCTCTCTCTCTCTCTCTCGTTCTTGCTAAAATTTCACTCTCTCTCTCTCATGCTCTCTCTCTCCTCCTTTAAATCTTCCCTCATATGCTGTCTCTATCTCTCAAACTTCTCTCATATGCTCTCTCTCTTAATCTCTGTCTTTGTCTCTCTAACTATCTCTCTCTCTTAAACTTCTTTCCCTCCCACTCTGTCCCTCAAAATTTTCAACTTCTTTGTTTGTCTATCTGTCTCTCTCTCTCTCTCAACCTACCTTTCTCCCTCTCTGTATGTTCTCTGTCCTACTCTCCCTCTCAGTCTCTCTTACAGAAACTTCTCTTTCTTTCTCTCGCCCTCTCTCTCTATTAAAGTTCTTCTCTCCCACTTTCTCTCTTTGTTTGTCTATTTGCCTGTCTCTCCCTCTCTCTTTCTCTCTCCCCTAATCTTCTCTTTCACTCTTGCTATCTCTCTTTCTTGCATTCTTTCTAAATCATCCCTCTCTCTCTGGCTCTCTCCCTAAAACTTCTCTCTTGCTCTCTCTCACTCTCTCTCTCTCTTGCTCTCTCTAAAACTTTTCTCTCTCTTAGCCACCCTAAAGCTTCACTTTCTTTCTCTTTCTCTTCTCTGCTCTAAAACTTCTCTCACATGCTGTCTCTCTCTCTCTAGAACCTCTCTTATATGCTTTCTCTCTCACACTTTGAAATGTCTCTCTCCCCCCACTCTCTGTCTATATCACTCTCTCTGAAGCTTCTCTCTCCCCTGCTCTCTCTCTATCTTTTTCTAAATATAAGTTCTCTCTCCATTGTATTCTTTCTATCTCTCTCTCTCTCTATCTTTTTCTCAATCTTCTCTTTCTGTCGTTCTATCTTTCTTTGTTTCATTCCTTCTAAAGCTTCCCTCTCTCTGTAGCTCTCTCCTTGAAACATCTCTCTCTTGCTCTCTCTTAAACTTTTTTCACTCTCACTCTCCCTAAACTTATCTATCTCTATCTTTCTCTCTCTCCCTCACACATTCTCTCTAGCACTCTCACTAAAACTTTTCTCTCTTGCCCCCCTAAAGCTCACTCAATCTCTCTCTATGTCTCTTCTCCTCTAAAACTTCTGTCACATGCTCTCTCTCTCTCTCTCTCTCTAAACCACTCTCATACTCTCCTTGTGAGTTGCTCTCTCTGAAACTTCTCTCTCTCTCTCTCTCTCTCTCTCTCTCTCTCTCTCTCTTTGTTGCTCTTCCCAACACCTTCTTCTGTCTCTCTCTAAAACTTCTCTTTTTGTTTAAAACTTCCTTCATTTTAGGTGAAAAATTTCTGTCTGTCTCTTTCTCTTTTTGTTTAAAATTTGTCTTTCACTAACTTTATCTCTCTCTCTAAAACTTCTACTTGTCACTTTCTCTCTTTGTTTAAAATTTGTCTCTCGCTAACTTTATCTCTCTCTTCCTCTCCCCAACACATAGGCACACACTCTCCCTCTCTCTAAACCTTCTCTGCATGTACTCTCTCTAAAACTTCTCTCTCTCTCCCCACCCCAATGCTGTTTCTCTCTCTCTCTCTCTATCTTGCTCTTGCTCTCTCCAACACTCACACACTCCCTCTCTATCTCTGACCAACAATCTCTCTCAGTCTCTTCCCTCGCCATACTCTCTTTCTCTCTTTCTCTACATCTCTATCTCTCTCTCTCTCTCTCTCTCTAATTTCTTTCTCTCCCACTCTCTCTCAAAACCTTCACTTTCTCTTGTTGTCTATCTGCCCATCTATCTCTCTCTCTCTAAAACTTCTTTGTCTCTCTCACTCTCTCTCCAAATCTTCTCTTTTTGTCTCTCTATCTCTCTTTCTTTCACTCTTTCTAAAGCTTCCCTCTCTCTCTAGCTCTCTCCCTATAACATCTTGCTCTCTCTCACACTCTCTCTCTAAACCTTCTTTGTCTCTCACTGTCCCTAAAACTTATCTCTCTTGTCTTTCTTCCTCTCTCTCTCTTTCAATCTCTCTGTCTTCTTCCCCAACACTCTTTCTCCCTCACACTCTCTCTGTGTCTCTCTCTTTCTGCTTTCCTCTCTCTCTAGCTCTCTCCATAAAACTTCTCTCTTTCTCTCTCCCCCTCTCTCTTCCTCACTTTCATTCTCTCTCTATCTTGTCTCTCTTGCTCTCCCTCTCTGTCTCTCTCCCTCAAACTTATCTTTCTCTCTCTATCTCCCTCTCTCTCTCTTAAACTTCTTTCTCTCCCACTCTCTCTAAAAAACTTTACTTTCTCTATTTCTCTGTCTGTCTGTCTATCACTCCCTCTCTCTCTCTCTCTCAAACCTCTTTCTCTCTTACTCTCTCTCTCACACAAAAACTTCACTTTATCTCTCTCTCTCTCTCTCATTCATACTCTTCCTAACACTTACACACTCCTGCCCAACAATCTCTCTCTCTGTTTCTCTCTACCTCTCTCTCTCTCTCTCTCTCTACATCTCTCCTTCTCAGTCTCTCTTTCCAAAACTTCTCTTTCTCGTTGCCTCGTCCCTCTCTCTTAAACTTCTTTCTCTCCCACTCTCTTTCAAAAACATCACTTTATCTATCTCAGTCTGTCTTTGAGGTTTTGCTTTCTCTACCTCTCTCTCTATCTCTCTATGTTCTCTCTCTTGCTCTCTCTCCATCTTTCTCCCCAAAACTTTGTTTCTCTCTCTCCCCCTCTCTCTTAAACTTCTTTCTCTCCCACTTTGTCTCTAAAAACTTCACTTTCTCTGTCTATCTGTCTCCTTCCTCTTTCCTTCTCTCTCTCACAGTCTCTCTCTAAAACTTCTTTGTCTTTCTCAGTCTCTCTAAAGTTTTCTCTCATATGCTCTCTCTTTTGCTCCCTCCCTCACACTCTGTCTCTATCTCTCTCTACCTCTCTCTATCTTCTCTCCCTTGCTCTCCCTCTTTGTCTCTCTCCCCAATACTTCTCTTTCTCTCTCTCTCCTATTCTCTAGAAAACTTCACTTTCTCTCTCTGTTTGTCTGTCTCTCTATCTCTTTAACACTTCTCTCTTTCTTTCTATCTGTCTCTCTCTCTGAATCTCTATCTCTGTCTCTATCTTTCTCTCTCTTTATTTTTCTCCATATAAAAGTTCTCTCTCCCTCTCTCTTGTTCTTTCTAAAACTTCTCTGTCATTTGCTCTCTCTAAGACTTCTTTCTCTCTCTCACTCTCAATCTACCCAACACCTCCTCTCTCTCCAAAACTTTTCTCTGTCATTTGCTCTCTCTCAAAAACTTCTGTCTGTCTCATTCTCTCTGTTTAAAATTTGTCTCTCACTAGCTCTATCTCTCTCTCCCCGCCAAATCTTCTTCTTCTCTCCCTTGCTCTCGGTCCCCCCTAACACTCACACTCACTTTCTCTCTCCTTGCCCAACAATCTCTCTCTATTTCTCTTTACCTCTCTTTCTTTCTCTCTACATCTCTCCCACTCAGTCTCTCTTTCCAAAACTTCTCTTTCTCTCTGCCTCTCCCTCTCTTTCTCTCTTAAACTTCTTTCTCACTCTCTCTCCCAAAAATATCACTTTACGTCTCTCTATCTCTCTTGCAGTTTCCCTAGAAAACTTCTCTTTCTCACTCTCTCTTCCTCTGTCTCACTCTTACTCTATCTCTATCATCTCTCTTTTGCTCTCCCTCTTTGTCTCTATCCCTACAACTTATCTCTCTCTCTTAAACTTCTTTCTCTCCCACTTTTTATAAAAGACTTCATGTTCTTTGTCTATCTGTCTGTCTATCTCTCTCTTTCCCTGTCTCTCTCTTGTAATGTCTCTCTAAAACTTCTTTGTCTCTCTCACTCTCTCAAAAATTTGCTCTCTCTCTTACTCTCTGTCTTTATCTCTCTACCTCCCCCTCTATCTTCTCTTTGTTGCTCTCCCTCTCTGTCTCTCTCTCCAATACTTCTCTTTCTCTCCCACTCTCTCTCTCTAAAACTTCACTTTCTCTCTGTCTGTCTATCTCTCTCTTTAAAACTTCTCTCTTTTTCTCTATCTATTTGTCTGTCTCTCTATTTGTCTTTAAAACTTCTCTCTCTATCCTCTCCCTCCTATTCTCCCTCTCTATCTCTCTCTCCAAAAGTTCTATTTCTTTCTCTCCCTCTTTCTCTCTTAAACTTCTTTCTCTCCCACACTATCTCTCAACAACTTCACTTTCTCTCTTTGTTTGCTTGTCTGTCTCTCTCTCTCCAAATCATCTCTTTCTCTCCCTATCTCTCTTTCTTTCATTCTTTCTAAAGATTTCCCCTCTCTAGCTCTCTCCCTAAAACTTCTCTCCCACTCTCTGATGATAAAAGTGTGGTGGATGTGGCTGATCCAATTCAAATTCCAAGTGGTCGAATTACAAGAGCTAGAGCTAAAAGGTTCAAAGAGGCTTTCAATGGATTGATGCAGAGTGTTTGGAATGAGGAGCTATTTTTTGGGCCCAAATACTTAGACTCAAGTGCAGATCAAGGATGGATTTCGTTGGTCCAAGTGGTGGAGTAATTTTAGCCTTTTTCTAAAGCCCATACACTTGGAAGGATTACTTTCAGCTCAAGCATGTGGAATCATTTAGCAATTATAGGCCATAATTAGCAAGATTCACATGGATTTAAGAGATTCTAGGAGATCAATTTGGCTGATTATTACACAACTATTTTGGGATAATTTCCTTTTTTTATGGGATTTGGTCAGCCTTTTGGAATATATTTTCAGCAATCACTTTCATTGGGCTAATATTTGGCTGATTATTCTCGTGTAAAGGTGGCATGCCATAATTCTAGGAATTTCCTTTCTTTTGCTATTTGTTTCCTTTTCAAATTGTAATAACTCAACCTATATATATGTATACCAAGGCTGAGAAGTTTAGATCAATTTTCTGGATAAAAATTGATAGTTTTTCTCTTTGGTTCTTTAAAGAACTTTCTGAACTTATCAAGAACTTGTTCTTGTGGTGTTCATTTGACTTATCAAATGGTTCACCATCCTGTTTGTGGCATCTCCACATACCAAGGTTCTTGTTTTCTTATAAACATAGGGTCAAGATTTTCACTTATAAAAATCTAATCATAGAACAATCTTGGGAATCAATTTCATTGACAGGTCTTGTTATTCTTGGCAGGGTTCGTATCATTTTGGTGTCAGAGCATCGATTCTAGTCTTAGGTTTTGCCTATCCAATTTTAGTTTTGCAGCCAATATTCTTTGTTTTCTTTTGTTTAGATTCCAATGTCAGTTTATACATATTCAAAAAAAAAAAGCAAGAAAAGAAAATCTTCAAAAAAGAAAGAAAGAAAAGAAAAGCTGTGAAAAGAAAATGTGGTATTCAGTGAAAAGAAAGAAAAACAAGTCAGCAACTATAAAAAAACTCCCCTTTCAATTATTCTTAACCTGTGTTTAATGATTTTATTGATTCTCTTGATTCCATACTCTTCCTTGAACCATTGATAAGCTTGTGATTGAATTGTTACTGGAAAAGGATCTTGTTCTTGTTTAGATAAGTTTGAAAAGAATTGAAAGAGAAAATTACAATCGGAAAAAGGCAAGAGTGATTAGAGTAATAGAGGGAAAAAGCCAAATTTGTTGTGTGAAAACACGAGTGTTGTGAGAATTGTATTTGAGTGAAAAACGGGTGAGGAAAATTATTTGTGAGGCCCTTTCTTTTTTAACATTCTTTTTGTAGCAAAAACATGTCAGACAACTTGAACAAAGGCATTCCCACAAGTTTGTCAGGAGGGGTTGATCCAAAGTTACTCATGGATGCATTAATGGGAGAGATGAGAAGAGTGTTAAGAACAGAAATGGAGCAGGTTCATGAATGGTTGGATAGGGTAGAGAATGATCACATGAGGCAGCCACAAAATGTACATAATGTGCATAGGAGGGAAAGAGTTCAACCAAGGGAAGTAAGGGTTGAAGACAAAGAGTATTATGGAGCTAGTTTTGATGAGGAAGATGATCAGGATTCAGTTATTAACTATAGGAGATATGGTGGACTGGGCAGAGAAGTTAGGAACCGAGAAGATAATAACTTAGGTAGTATTAAGATGAAGGTTCTGTCATTTCAAGGGAGGTCTAATCCAGAAGCCTATCTTGAATGGCAGAAGAAGATGGAGTTTATTTTTGATTGCCACAACTATTCCGAAGCAAAGAAGGTAAAATTTGCAACCATTGAGTTCTTTGATTATGCCATTGTTTGGTAGGAGCAATTGGTGCTAAATAGGAGGTACAATGGAGAATGGTTGGTGGAAACTTGGGGGGAGATAAAGATGATGATGAGAAAGTGGTTTGCTCCAAGTCATTACTATCGCAAGTTATATAAGAAGTTGCAAGGTCTTTGGCAAGGAAACTGGAGTGTTGAGGATTACTCTAAGGAGAAGGAGATTGCAATGATCCAAGCCAATGCTGAGGAAGATTGTGAAATTTCAATGGCTAGGTTTTTTGCATGGATTAAATTGAGAAATACAAGATAGAGTAGAGATGCAACATTACGTGGAATTAGAGGATATGGTTCACATGGCTATCAAAATGGAGCAACAACTCAAGAGGGGGGTAGCTCATGTGCAGCCCAAAACTCAGGTTCTACTTGTTGGAAACTAGGTTATACAAGGAAGGAGGACAAGCCTCAAGCATTTCCAACACCTAAACACAAATCTGAGCATCAAATCGAGAACACCAACCATGTTTTTGAAGGTAAAATCAAATCACTTACTACTCAAAATTGTGGAATTAATTGCTTTAAGTGTCAAGGTAGGAGACATATAGCAAGCCAATGTCTGAACAAAAGGATTATGGTGATGTGAGACAATGGTGAAGTTGAGACCGAGAGTGAAGAACACATTGAATCTATGCTCCCATTGGAGGATGCAAATGATGAAGAATATGTTACCAAAGGAGAATTGTTGGTGACAAGAAGAACCCTAAGTGTGCAGGCCAAAGAAGATGAAGAAGTACAATGAGAAAACATTTTTCACACTCGGTGCAACGTAAAACGCAAGGTATGTAGTGTGATTATTGATGGAGGAAGTTGTACTAATGTTGCTAGCACAACTATGGTTGAAAAATTAGGGTGCCCACAATGAAACATCCTAAACCATACAAGCTACAATGGCTCAATGATAGTGGCAAAGTGAGGGTGAATAAATAGGTGCTCGTCACGTTTCACATTAGAAAGTATGAGGATGAAGTTTTGTGCAATGTAGTTTTGATCCAAGCGGGAAATTTGTTGTTAGGTTGTCCGTGGCAATTTGATTGGCAAGTTAAGCATAATGGCTACACAAATAAGTACTCATTCATGTTTAAGCAACACTCTAGCTCCTATGATGCCAAGACAAGTTTATGAAGACAAAGTAAGGCTACAAAAAGAGAGTGAACAAAAAAGAAGTGAAGAAAGAGAGAAAAATAAATTGAGTAAAAATTTGAGAGAGCAAATAGGAGAGGATGAGAAAATTGAGGGAGAAAAAAAGAGAGCGATTCGATCATTGAGACAAAAAAAGATAGAACTCAAAAGAGCTTTTATGCAAGAACAAGTGAAGTGAAAAGAGCATTGTTTTCAAATCAGCCAATGATTGTACTTTTGTACAAAGAGGTGTTTTTGAACACTAACGAGATAGATCTTGCTTTACCTAGTTCTATTGTTTCTCTTTTGCAGGATTGTGATGATGTCTTTCCCACTCTGTCTTTGTCACACACTCTCTCTCATGCTCTTTAAAACTTCTCTCTCTCTTGCTCTTGCTCTCCCCAACACCTCCCTCTCTCTCTAAAAATTCTCTCTTTGTTTAAAACTTCTTTTGCTTTTTCTCAAAAAGTTATGCTTGTTTTTTTCTCTCTTTGTCTAAAGACACACACTCTCTCTCTCTAAACCTTCTCTCCTTGTTGCTCTCCCTAAAACTTCTCTTGGTCTCCAAAACTTCTTTCTCTACCTCTCTTCCTCCCTCTCTCTCTATACCTATCTGTCTGTCTTCTCTCTCTTGCTCTTCCTCTCTGTCTCACTCTCCAAAACTTCTCTTTTTCTATCTTTCCCTCTCCCTCTCTTAAACTTCTTTCTCTCCCACTCTCTCTCTCAACAACATCACTTTTTCTCTTTTTTTTTTGTCTGTCTCTCTCTCTTGCAATCTCTCTCTAAAACTACTCTTTCTCTCTTTCCAAATCTTCTTTTTCTCTCTCGAAACTTCTTTCTCTCTTTGTCTCTCATCAAATCTTCTCTTTCTCTCTCCTTCTCTCTCTCTCACTTTCATTCTTTGTAAAGCTTCTCTCTCTTGCTCTCTCCAAGAAACCTCTCTCTCTCTCTCTTGTGTGCATGTGCTCCCTCTAAAATTTCTTTTTCTCTCGCTCTCCCAAAAACTTCACTCTCTCTCACTACTCCTTTGAAACATCTCTCATATGCTCCCTTTGTATGTTTTTCTCTCTCTCTCTCTATCCTCTCTTTCTTGCTCTCCCTCTCTGTTTCTTTCTTTCCAATACTTCTCTTTCTCTATCTCTCTCTCCCTCTTCTTAAACTTCTTTCTCTCCCATCTCTCTCTCAAGAACTTCACTTTTTGTCTCTAATCTATCTATCTCTCTCTCTATCTGCTCTCACCTACTCTCTCTCTTCGCCTCTCTCCCCAAAACTTCTGTTTCTCTCTTTCTCTCACATTCTCTCTCTCAACAACTTCACCTTCTCTCTCCATTTGTCTATCTATTTGTTTGCCTGTCTCTCTCTAGCTCTCTCCCTAAAGCTTCTCTTGCACTCTCCCTCTCTCCTCTCTCTAAAACTTCTCTCTCTCTTGTCCCCCTAAATCTTCACTCAATATCTCTCTCTCTCTCCTCCTCTAAAACTTCTAGTATATGCTGTATCTCTCTCTGAAACCTATATTATATGCTCCATCTCTCTGACTTTGAAGCTTCTCTCTACCTCACTGTCTCTCTCTTCAACTTTTTCCATATAAAAGTTCTCTCTCTCTTTCTCTAGTTCTCTCTAAAACTTCTTTGTCATTTGGTCTCTCTGACACTTCTCTTTCTCCCTTACTCACTCTTGCTCTCCCCAACACCTACCCCTCTCTCTCTAAAACCTCTTTCTTTGTTTGAAACTTCTTTCGCTTTCTCTCAAAAGCTTTTGTCTGGCTCTTTCTCTCTTTATCTAAAATTTGTCTCCCACTAACTCTATCTCTCTATCTCTCCCTCCCCAACACACACAGACACATACTTTCCCTCTTTCTCTCTCTCTCTCCCTCTCTTGTAGTCTCTTTCTAAAACTTCTCTATCTACCTCTTTTTTGTAGTCTCTTTCTAAACTTCTCTCTCTCTCTCTCTCTCTCTCTCTCTCCAAATCTTCTCTTTTTGCCTCTTTGTCTCTCTTTCTTTCATTCTTTCTATGCTTCCCTCTCTCTTTAGCTCTCTCCCTAAAACTTTTCTCTCTCTTTACATCATCTCCTTCTCTCTCTCTCTCTCTCTTTCTCTTTCATTCTTTCTAAAGCTTCCCTCTCTAGCCCTCTCCCTAAAACTTTTCTCTCTCTGTCTCTCTCTCTCACCAACATTATCTTTTCTCTTTTTCTCTCCCTCTCCATCTCTTTCACCAAACTTTCTCTCCCTCTCTCTCTCTTAAACTTCTTTCTCTTGCACTCTCTCTCTGCAACTACACTTTCTCTCTTTGTCTATCTATCTATCTCTCTCTCTCTCTCTCTCTCTCTCTACATCTCTCTTTCTTTTATTCTTTCTAAAGCCTCTCTCTATCCCTAAAACTTTCTCTCGCTCTATAAATCATCTCTCTCTCTCGCTATCCCTAAGGCTTTACACACACTCTCTCGATCTCCTCCTCTAAAACTTTTGTCATATGCTTTCTCTCTCTCTTTGAAGCCTCTCTCATATGCTCTCTTTCTTGCTTTGAAACTTCTCTCTCCCCTACTTTGTCTCTCTCTCTCTCTCTCTCTCTCTCTCACATTCTCTCTCAAACTTCTCTGTCACTTGCCATCTCTAAAACTTCTTTCTCTCTCTTGCTCTTCTCTCCCTAACACCTCCCTCTCTCTCTAAAAATTCTCTCTTTGTTTAAAACTTCTTTCATTTTCCCTCAAAAACTTATGCCCATCTCTTTCTCTCTTTGTCTAAAATTTGTCTCTCACTAACTCTATCTCACTCTCCCTCCCTCTACAGCATTAAAACACATACTCTCCCTCTCTCTCTACCTCTTTCTCTATACCTTCTCTCTAGGTCACTCTCCCTAAAACTTCTGTTGCTTTCTACAAAACTTCCTTTCTCTCTCTTTCCCTCTCTCTCTCTTAAACTTCTTTTTCTCCCACTCTTTCTCTCAACAACATTACTTTCTCTCACTTTCTGTCTGTCTGTCTCTCTCTTATACCCTCTCTCTAAAACTACTCTTTCTCTCCAAATCTTCTCTTTCTCTCTTTTTGTCTCTCTTTCTTTCATTCTTTCTAAAGCTCCCCTCTCTCTCTCTAGCTATCTTCCTAAAACATCTGTCTTTCTAAAACTTCTTTCTCTCTCTCCAAATCTTCTATTTCTCTCTCCTCTCTCTCTCTCTTACTTTCATTCTTTCTTAAGTTCTCTCTCTAGCTATCTGCAAAAATCTTCTCTCTCTCACTCCCTCCAATTTTTTTTTCTCTTGCTCTCCCAAAATCTTCACTCTCTCTCTCTTGCTTTGAAACATCTCTCATATGTTCTCTCTCTCTCTCTCTCTTGAAATTCTCTTATATGCTCTCTCTGCATGTCTCTCTCTCTCTCTTAAACTTCTCTCATATGCCCTCTTTGTATGTCTCTCTCTCTCACTCTCTCTGTTGCTCTCCTTCTCTGTCTCTCTCTCTAATACTTCTCTTTCTCTATCTCTCTCTCCCCCTCTTTTTCTCTCTTAAACTTCTTTCTCTCCCACTCTTTCTCCCAAAAACTTCACTTTCTCTATCTGCTCTCACCTACTCTCCCTCTTTACCTCTCTCCCCAAAACTTCTCTCTCTCTCTCCCTTTCCCAATCTCTCTCGCCTAAACTTCTTTCTCTCCCATTCTCTCTCTCAACAACTTCACCTTCTCTATCTGTCTATTAGTCTATCTGCCTATGTCTCTCTAGCACTCTCCCTAAAGCTTCTCTCTCACTTTCTCTCTCCTCTCTCTAAAACTTCTCTCTCTGCTGTCTTAAATCTACACTTAATCTCTCTCTTTGAAACCTCTCTCATTGCTCTCTCTCTTACTTTGAAACTTCTATCTACCGCACACTCTCTCTATCTTTCTCTCTCTTTAACTTTTCTATATAAAAGTTCTCTCTCTCTCTCACTTGCTCTTGCTCTTCCCAACACCTTCCCCTCTCTCTCTAAAACTTCTCTCTTTGTTTAAAACTTCTTTTGCTTTCTCTCAAGATCTTCTATCTGTCTCTTTCTCTCTTTGCTTAAAATTTGTCTCTTGCTAACTCTATCTCTCTTTATCTCTCCCTCCCCAACACATAGACACACACTTTCCTTCTCTCTACCTATCTCTTTAAACCTTCTTTTCATGTCACTTTCTCTAAAACTTCTCTCTCTCACTCTCTATGTTGCTCTCCCCAACATTCATACACTTGCTCTCTATCTACCCAATAATCTATCTCACTCTCCCCCCCCACTCTCTCTTTCTACCTCTCTCTCTCATTCTCTAGATCTCTATCTCTGTCTCTCTACCCTCTCTCTCTTGCTCCCCCTCTCAGTCTCTCTCTCCAAAACTTCTCTTTCTCTCTATCTCAAACCTCTTTCTCTCCCACTCTTTTTCTTGAAAAAATGTTAGTTTATCTCTCTCTCTCTCTCTCTGTGTTGTCTGTCTCTCTTTCACTTTCTATCTTGTGATCTTGCTCTAAAACTTCTTTTTCTCTCTCACTCTCTCTCTCTCCAAATCTTCTCCTTCTCTCTAGCTCTTGCTCTCCCCAACACTCACACACTCTCTCTTTTTCTCTCTACCACTATCTCTCTCTTTCCAAAACTTCTCTCTCTTTGTCTCCCTCTCTCACTTAAACCTCTTTCTCTTCCATTCCTTCTCTCAAAAACATCACATTATCTCTCCCTATTGTGTTCTCTCATCTCTCTATTTTGCTCTCTTTGTCTCCCTTGCCGCCTCGTCCCAAACTTCTCTTTCTCTCTCTCTCACACTCTCACCTTCTATCTCTCTCTCCAAAACTTATCTTTCTCTCTCTCTGTTTCCCTCTTCTCTCTCATAGTGTCTCTCTAAAATTGCTCTCTCTCTCTCCAAATTTCTCTTCCTCCCTCTCTGTCTCTCTTTCTTTTATTCTTTCTAAAGCCTCCCCTCTCTCCCTTTAGCTCTTCTCCTCAAACCTCTCTCTCTTATACTCTCTTTAAAATTTCTTTCTCTCTCGCTCTCCCTCAAACTTCACTCTCTCTCTCCTCTTTTAAAACTTCTCTCATATGTTCTCTCTCTGTCTTAAACTTCTCCCATATCCTCTCTCTATCTCTATGTCTCTCTTTCTTGTTCTCCCTCTCACTCTTTCCCTCTATGTCTCTACCTCTTTCTCTATCTTCTCTCTCTTGCTCTCCCTCTCTGTCTCTCTCTTTATGTGTAATTCTTATCTCCTTCTTTAGCACGTGAAAGCCTTTCTTGTAGACTTTGTTTTTGCTGAAATTGTTAGGCTTTCTTTTCTTCCTTGTAAGCTGTAGCTTTTCTTTTTTTAAAGGCTGTCCTCTGCTTTTTCTTTTTGGCGTGAAAGCTCCTCCCCTCCTCTTTTTTGCTGAAATTTTTATATCATTTTTTCTTTAGTACGTGAACCCACTTTTGAGTGCATGTGATGATGGGTTTTTTGTAAAATTAGAATTCCTTTTTTAGTTAAATTCCTGTTTCCTAGTTTCACTTATATTTTATCTCTTTTCATTCTTTTATTTTTTAATTTTTTTATTTGTCTTATCATATCTTAATTTTTGTCTTATTATCTTTATCATTTTTGTCCTATCTTTGGATATTCTTAATTATCTTTTATCCTTTTTTTTTGTCTTTTATCTTTGTTTTTTATTTATCCTAATATCTTATCCTCTTATCATTTTATTTATCTCTTTTAATTTTAAATTTATCTTGTATTATTATTCTTTAATTTTGATTTTATTTTAGTTTTATTTTAAATTTTATTTTTTGGTTTGGGCTTATTTATTTTATTTTGTTATTTTTTAGTTTAAATTTGAGTTTGTAATTTGTTAAAGTTTTGAAAAAGTGGGCTGGACAAAATTAGGTGTCTACAATTATGGCCTATAACTGCTGAATGATTCCACATGCTTGAGCTGAAAGTAATCCTTCCAAATGTATTATGGGCTTTAGCCAAAAAGGCTGAAATTACCCCACTACTTGGACCAACGAAATCCATTCTTGATCTGTACTTGAGTCTAAGTATTTGGGCTTAAAAAAATGTCCTCATCCCAAATGCTCTGCATCAATCCATTAAAAGCCTCGTTGAACTTTTTAGCTCTAGCTTTTGTAACTGGACCACTTGGAATTTGAATTGGATCAGCCGTATCTACCATGTTTTTATCATCAGATAGAGAGAGACAGAGACGTAGAGAATAGGAGAAGTTTTATAGAGACACAATGGTGGGGGAAGAGAGTGAGAGAGATTGTTGGGCAGAGAGAGAGGGAGTGTGTGAGTGTTGGGTAGAATGAGAGAGAAAGAGAATGGCAGGGGCAGAGAGTGAGAGAGATTGTTGGGTAGAGAGAGAGTGTGTGCATGTTAGGGAGAGCAAGAGCAAGAGAAAAGAGAGAGAGAAAAGGTGTTGGGGAGGGGGAGAGATAGAGAGAGAATTTTTAAAGAGTGACATGTAGAGAAGGTTTAGAGAGCAGTAAAGAGAGGGAGAGTGCATGTTTGTGTGTTGGGGAGTGGTAGAGAGAGAGAGAGAGAGACGGAGTTAGTGAGAGACAAATTTTAGACAAAGAGAGAAAGAGATAGAAGAATTTGAGAGAAAGCGAAAGAAGTTTAAAACAAAGAGAGTAGTTTTAGAGAGAGAAGGAGGGAGGTGTTGGGAAGAGCTTGAGTGAGAGAGAGAGAAGTTTTAGAAAGAGAGAGCAATGCAGAAGTTTTAGAAAGAACAAGAGAGAGTGTGTGAATTTTTTATACAGAAAAAGATGAAAAGAGAGAGTGGGAGAGAGAGAAGTTTTAGAGCGAGAGAGAGAGAGTATATCAGAGAGGTTTCAGAGAGAGAGAACTGCATGTGGCAGATGTTTTAAAGGAGGACAAAGAGAGAGAGAGTGAGTGAAGCTTTACAGCAAGTGAGAAAGAGAAGTTTTACAAAGAGCAAGAGAGAGAATGAGAGAGAAGTTTTAGGGAAAGAGCTTGAGAGAGAGGGGAGAGACATAGAGAGAGTGTGTAAGGGAGAGAGAGATAAGTTTTAGGGAGAGCTAGAGAGAGAAAGGGAAGTGTTATAGAGAGACTGCTAGAGAGAAAGTGCAAAGAGGGAGAGAGGCAAACAGACAGATGGATAGAGAAAGTGAAGTTGTTGAGAGCAAGTAAGTGGGGAGAAAGAAGTTTAAGAGATTGAGAGAGGAAGAGAAAGAAAGAGAATTTTCAGAGAGAGAGACAGAGATGGAAAGTAGGAGAGAGAAGATAGGGAGAGGTAAAGAGAGAGACAAACAGATAGAGAAAGTGAAGTTTTTGAGAGAGAGTAGGAGAGAAAGAAGTTTAGGAGAGAGAGGGAGAGGGTAAGAGAGAAAGAGAAGTATTCAAGAGAGAAACAGAGAGGGAAAGTAAGAGAGAGAAGATAGAGAGAGAGAGCTAAAGGTAGAGAGTGACAGAGAGAACAAGAGAGACATAGAGAGAGAGCATATGAGAGAAGTGTAAGAGAGAGACAGCATATGAGAGAAGTTTTAAACGAGGAGAGAGAGAGTGAATTTTGAGGGAGAGCAAGAGAGAAAGAAATTTTGAAGAGAGAGAGAGAAGTTTTAGAGCAAGAGCTAGAGAGAGAGAGGGAAGCTTTAGAAAGAATGAAAGAAAGAAAGATAGAGAGGGAGGACAAGAAGATTTGGAGAGAGAGAGACTTTGAGAGAGAAGAGGGAAAGAGATAGATAGGCAAACAAAGAAATTGAAGTTATTGAGAGAGAGAGTGAGAGAGAAAGAAGTTTAAAAGAGAGAGGGAGAAGGAGAGAGAAAGATAAGTTTTGGAGAGAGAGATAGAAAGTGAGAGTGAGAGAGAGAGAAAGAGAAGTTTTAGAGGGAGGCTGAGAGAGATAGAGAGAGAGAGAGAGACAAATAGAGAGACAAGAGAGAGAGAGCGACAGAGAGAGATAACGTGATTTTTTTGAGAGAGGAAGTGGAAAAGATAGAAGTTTAAGAGAGAGAGAGGGGGAGAGACAAAGAGATAGAGAAGTTTTGGAAAGAGAGACTGAGCGGGAGAGATGTAGAGAAAGAGAAAGAGTGTGTAAGTGTTGGGGAGAGCAAGAGTGAGAGAGAAGGAGAAGATTGGGAGAGAAAGAGTAAGAAAAAAAAATGTTTTAGAGCAAGACCACAAGATAGAAAGAGAGTAAAACAGAGAGAGAGACATAGGAGATAAACTGACATTTTTTCAAGAAAGAGAGCGGGAGAGAAAGAGGTTTAAGAGAGAGAGAGAAAGAGAAGTTTTGGAGAGAGAGATTAAGAGGAGAAGCAAGAGAGAAAGTGAGGCAGAGAGATAGAGACAAAGATGTAGGGAATGAGAGAGAGAGAGGTAGAAAGAGAGATAACAAAAGAATGGTGGGGGGAGAGAGTGAGAGAGATTGTTGGGCACAAAGAGAGGGAGTGTGTGAGTGTTGAGGTGAGCAAGAGCGAGAGAGAGAGAGAGAGAGAGAGAGAGAGAGGGAGAGAGAGAAATTTTAGAGAGAGTGACATGAAAAGAAGGTTTAGAGAGAGAGGTAGAGAGAGGGAAAGTGTGTCTGTGTGTTGGGAAGTGAGAGATAAAGAGAGATAGAGTTAGTGAGAGACAAATTTTAGACAAAGAGAGAAAGAGACAAACAGAAGTTTTTAGAGAAAGCGAAAGAAGTTTTAAACAAACTGAGAAGTTTTAGAGAGAGGGTAGGTGTTGGGAAGAGCGAGACTAAGTGAGAGAAAGAGAAGTTTCAGTGAGACCAAATGACAGAGAAGTTTTAGAGAGAACTAGAGAAAGAGAGAGAGAACTTTTATATAGAAAAATTTGAAGAGAGAGATAGAGAGAATGGGTAGAGAGAAGTTTCAAAGTGTGAGAGAGAGATATGAGAGAGGTTTCAGAGTGAGAGACAGCATATGATAGAAGTTTTAGAGGAGGGGACAGGGAGAGATTGAGTGAAGATTTGCAGCAAGTGAGAGAGTGAAGTTTTAGAGAGAGGAGAGAGAGTGAAAGAGAAGCTTTAAGGAGAGAACTAGAGAGAGATGGGAAGACTAATAGATAGACAGATAGAGAGAGAAGGTGAAATTGTTGAGAGAGAGAATAGGAGAGAAAGAAATTTAGGAGAGAGAGAGAGAGAAAGAGAAGTTTTGGGAAGAGAGGCAAAGAGAGGGAGTAGGTGAAAGCAGATAAAGAGAGAGGTAGACTAAGGGAGAGATAAACAAACAGAGAAAGAAAGGGAAGTTTTTGAGAGAGAGAGAGGGAGAGAGAAAGAAGTTTAAGAGAGAAAGAAAGAGAGGGAGAGAGAGATAGAGAAAGAGAAGTATTGGAGAGAGATATAGAGTGGGAGAGGAAGAGAGAGAGGATAGATATACAAAGAAAGCATATGAGAGAAGTTTAAGAGAGAGAGACATACAGAGAAAGCATATGAGAGAAGTTTAAAAGAGACAGAGCACGTATGAGAGATGTTTTAAAGGAGGAGAGAGAGAGAGAGAGTGAAGTTTTTGGAAGAGCAAAAGAGAATGAAATTTTGGTGGGAGTGAGAGAGAAAAGTTTTTTGGAGAGAGTTAGAGAGAGAAGCTTTAGAAAGAATGAAAACAAGAGAAGAGAAGGAGAGAGAAAGAAGTTTTAGAGAGATAGATGTTTTAAGGAGAGAGCTAGAGAGGGAGAGGGAAGCTTTAGAAAGAATGATAGAGAGATAAAGAGAGAGAAAAAGAAGATTTGGAGAGAGAGAAAGAGTAGTTTTAGAGAGAGGCCACAAGGAAAGTGATAGACAGAAAGAGAGAGAAAGTGATGCTGTTTGAGAGAGAGAGAGAGTGGGAGAGAAAGAAATTTAAGAGAGAGAGAGGGAAAGAGAGAGAAAGAGAAGTCTTGGACAGTGAGATAGAGAGGGAAAGCAAGAGAGAGAAGATAGAGAGAGAGGGGTATAGAAAGATAGTGAGGGAGAGAGGTAGAGAAAGAAGTTTTGGAAAGAGCAAGAGAAGTTGTAGGGAAAGCAACATGGAGAGAAGGTTTAGAGAGAGAGGTAGAGAGAGGGAGAGTGTGTGTCTCTGTGTTGCAGAGGGGAGAGAGAGAGATAGAGTTAGTTAAAGACACTTAAACAAAGAGAGAAAGAGACTGGCATAATAAGTTTTTGAGTGAAGGCAAAAGAAGTTTTAAACAAAGAGAATTTTTAGAGAGAGGGAGGTGTTGGGGAGAACAAGAACGAGGGAGAGAGAAGTTTTAGAGAGAATAAGAGAGAGAGTAACAAAGATAGAGTGGGGGAGAGAGAAGTTTCAAAGCCAAAGACAGAGAGAGCATATGAGAGAGGTTTCAAAGAGAGAGAGAGAGAGAGAGAGAGAGCATAAGATAAGAGTTTCAGAGGAGGAGAGAGAGTGTGTTAAGCTTTAGGGATTGTGAGAGAGACTAAAGCTTTAGGGTAGGCAAGAGAGACAGAAGCTTTAGGGCAGGTGAGGGGGAGAGAGAGAAGTTTTAAGGAGAGAGAGAGATAGATAGAAAAATAGTCAAAGAGAGAAAGTGTAGTTATAGAGAGAGAGTGGGAGAGAAAGAAGTTTAAAAGAGAGAGAGAAGTTTTGGTGATAAAGATAGAGAGGGAGAGAAAAAGAGAGAAAAATAATGTTGGTGAGCAAGAGAGAGAGAGAAAGGCAAAGAGAGAGAAAGAAAAGATGTAAAGAGAGAGAAGTTTTAGGGAGAGAGCTATAGAGAGAGGGAAGCTTTAGAAAGAACAAAAGAGAGACAGAGAGGCAGAAAGAGAAGATTTGGAGGGAGAGAGATAGAGAAGTTTTAGATGGAGGCTGCAAGAGAGAGAGGAAGAGCGAGAGAGAAAAGATAGAAGAGAGAGAAAGATAGATAGATAGACAAACAAAGAAAGTGTTGCTATAGAGAGTGAGGGGGAGAGAAAGAGAGAAGTTTGGAGAGAGAGACAAAGAGGGAGAGAAAAAGAAAGAAGATAGTGTTGGTGAGTGAGAGAGATAGAGAGAAAGGGAAGCTTTAAAAAGAATGAGAGCAAGAGAGAGAGAGAGACAAAGAGAGAGAAAGAGTAGATTTAAAGGGGGGAGAGAGAGAGAGGGAGAGAGATTGTTGGATAGGGGAAAGAAAGAGTGTGTGTGATTGTTGGGGAAGCAAGAGCAAGAGAGAGAAGGAGAAGTTTTAGAGGGAGACAGTGAGAGAGAAAAAGAAGTTTTGAAGGAAGACTGCAAGAGTGACAAAGAGAGCAAAACAGAGAAAGAGACAATGAGAGGAGAAGTGATGTTTTTGAGAGAGAGAGTGGGAGAGAAAGAAGTTTAAGGAGAGAAAGAGAAAGAGAGGTTTTCGATAGGGAGACTAAGAGGGAGAGATGTAGAGAAAGAGAGATACATAGAGGGAAAGAGAGAGAGAGAGAGAGAGGTAGAGAGAAACAAGAGAAACATTGTTGGGCAGGGAGAGAGAGTGTGTGTGTGAGTGTTGGGAAGAACAAGAGCAAGAGAGAGAAGGAGAAGATTTGAGAGTGAGAGAGAGAGAGAGAGATAGAGTAACTTTAGAGGGTGACTGCAAGAGACAAAGAGTAGGAGAGAAAGAGGCTCAAGAGAGAGAAAAAGAAGTTTTGGAGAGAAAGACAGAGAGGGAGAGCAAGAGAGAGAAGATAGAGAGAGGTATAGAGAGGGAGAGAGAGAATGGTAGGGGGGGAGAGTGGGAGAGTGTGTGAGTGTTGGAGAGAGCAAGAGCAAGAGAGAGAGAGAAGTTTAAGAGAGAGAGGGAGAGAGAGAAATTTAAGAGAGACAGACAAACAGAGTGAGAAAGTGAAGTTATTGGGAGAGAAAGTGGGAGAGAAAGAGAAGTATTGGAGAGAGACACAGAGAAGGAAAGCAAGAGAGAGAAAATGGATAGAGAGATAAAGAGTGAGAGAGAAAGCAAGAGAGAAAGAGACATGAAGAGAGAGAGCATATAAGAGAAGTTTAAGAGAGAGAGAGAGAGAGACAACATATGAGAGAAGTTTTAAAGGAGAAGAGAGACTGTGTGAAGTTTTAGGGAGAGACTACAAGAGAAAGAGAAAGAGAGAGAGAGAGAGAGATAATGTTTTTTAGAGAAAGTGGGAGAGAAGGAAGTTTAAGAAAGAGAGGAGAGAGAGGGAGAAAGATAAGTTTTGAGGAGAGAGGCAAGGAGGGAGAGCAAGAGAGAGAAGATAGAGAGTAAGAGTGAGAGAGAGAAGGAGAGAGAGAGAAAGAGAAGTTTGTGAAGGAGACTACAAGAGAGATAGAGAGAGCAAAACAATGAGACAAACAGAGACAAAGAAATAGAGAGAGATAAAGTGATTTTTTTGAGAGAGTGTGGAAGAGAAAGAAGTTTAAGAGAGATAGAGGGAGGGAAAGATAGAGCAAAAGAGAAGTTTTGGAAAGAAAGACTAAGGGGGAGAGATGTAGAGAAAGAGAGAGGTAGAGAGAAACAGGGAGAGACAAATTGTTATGTTGGGAGAGAGTGTGTGAGTGTTGGGGATAGCAAGAGCAAGAGTGAGAAAAAGAAGAAAATTTGGAGAGAGAGCAAAATAGAGAGAGGGAGACAGAGATAGATAAAGTGAAGTTTTTGGTCAGAGAGAGAATGGAAGAGAAAGAGCTTTAAGAGAGGGAGAAAGAAGTTTTAAGAGAGAAACTGAGAGGGCGAGCAAGAGAGAGAAGATAGAGAGAGACAGATGTAGAGAATGAGAGAATTTTTACAGAGAGAATAGTGGGGGGGGAGAGTGAGATAGATTGTTGGGCAGAGAGAGAGGAAGTGTGTGAGTGTTAGGGAGAACAAGAGAGAGAGAGAGAAAGAGAGAGAGAGAATGGTGAGGGGAGAGAGTGTGAGAGTTTGTTGGGCAAAGAGAGAGGGAGTGTGTGTGTTGGGAGAGCAAGAGCAAGAGAAAAGAGAGAGAGAAAGTGTGTTAAGGAGGGGAAGAGATAGAGAGAGAGAAGTTTTAGAGAGCAACATGCAAAGAAGGTTTAGAGAGAGGGAAAGTGCATGTTTGTTCATTAGGGAGGGATAGAGAGAGAGAGAGAGAGAGATAGAGTTAGTGTGAGACAAATTTTAGACAAAGAGACAAAGAGACAATTAGAAGATTTTGAGAGAAAGCAAAAGAAGTTTTAAACAAAGAGAAAAGTTTTAGCGAGAGAGGGAGTTGTTAGGAAGAGTGAGAGTGAGAGAGAGAAGTTTTAGAAAGAGGGAGTGATACAAAAGTTTTAGAAAGAAGTGTGAACTTTTATATAGAAAAAGATGAAGGGAAAGAGAGAATAGGGGACAAAGAAGTTTCAAAGCAAGAGAGAGAGTGTATCAGAGAGGTTTCAGAGAGAGAGACAGTATGTGGTAGAACTTTTAGAGAAGGACAACGAGAGAGAGTGAGAGAGAAGTTTTAGGGAGAGCAAGAGAAAAGAATGTTTTAGAGAGAGAGCAAGGGAAAAAGAAGTTTTAGAGGGAATGAGAGAGAGAAAGAGAAGTTTTAAAGAGAGATTATGAGAGAGAGAGGAGAGGGAGAGAGACAGACAGATAGACAGAGAGAGAAAGTGAAGTTGTTGAGAGTGAATGAGTGGGAGAGAAAGAAGTTTAAGAGATTAAGAGAAAGGGAGAGAGAGAAACAGAAGTTTTGGAGAGAGAGACAAAGAGGGAGAGTAGGAGAGAGAATTAGGATGAGTGAAACGAGGCCTAACTCGAGGTGCAGATGATATGGTTAAGTTAAATGAGGCCTGACTCAAGCCGCAAACACATGGGTGAGTCAAACGATGCCTAACTTCAGGCGCAAATAATATGGTTGAGTCCAACGAGGCCCAACTCGAGGTGCAAATCATAAGGGTAGTCAAACGAGGCTCGACTCTAGGTGCAAATGATATGGCTGAGTCAAACAAGGCATGACTTAAGGCACAAATGATAAGATTCAGCCAAACAAAGCACAACTCGAGGCGCAAATGATATGGTTGAGTCAAACAAGGCCCGACTCGGGGTGCAAATGATAAGGGTCAAACAAACGAGGCCTGACTCGCGACGCAAATGATATGGTTAAGTCAAACGTGGCCCGACTCGAGGCACAACAACATACATAAGTTAAACAAGTCCTAACTCGAGGCGTAAATGATAAGGGTAAGTCAAACGAGACCAGACTCGAGGCACAAATGATATCAGTGCATCAAACGAGGCCCGACTCGAGGAACAAATGATATGGTTGACTCAAAAGAGGCCCTAGTCGAGGAGTAAATGATATGGCAAAGTCAAACGAGGCCTGACTCGAGGCACAAATGATATGCGAGAGTCAAACAAGGCCCTACTCAAGGCACAAACACATGGGTGAGTGAAACAGGGCCCAACTCTAGGCACAAATGACTTGGTTAAGTCAAACAAGTGCTAACTCAAGGCACAAATGATATGGGTGAGTCAAACGAGGCCAGACTCGAGGCGCAAACATATGGGTGAGTCAAACGAGGCCTGACTTGATGTGCAAATGATATGGTTAAGTCAAACGAGGCCCAACTCAAGGCACAAATGATAAGGCTTAATCAAACGAAGCTTGACTCGAGGCGCAAATTATATTGTTGAGTCAAACGAGGCCTGACTCGGGGCCCAATTGATAAGGGTCAGTCAAACGAGACTTGACTCGAGGTGCAAATGATATGGTTCAGTCAAATAAGGCCCGACTTGAAGCATAAAAGATATGAGTGAGTCAAATGAGGCCCAACTCTAGGCCCACACAAATGGGTGTGTTAAACGAGGTCCGACTCGATGCACAAACGTATGGGTGAGTCAAATAAGGCCTAACTGGAGGTGCAAATAATATGGTTGAGTCAAACGAGGCCTAACTCGAGACACAAATGATAAGGCTTAGTCCAACGAAGCCCAACTCGAGGTGCAAATGATATTGTTCAGTCAAACGAGGCCTAACTTGGGGCCCAATTAATAAGGGTCAGTGAAATGAGGCCCGACTCTAGGCGCAAACAAATGGGTGAGTCAAACAAGGCCCGACTCGATGCACAAACATATGGGTGAGTCAAACGATGCCCGACTCGATGCTGAAACATATGGTTGAGTCGAATGAGGCTTGACTCGAGGTGCAAACATATAGGTGAGTCAAACGAGGACCGACTCGAGGCGCCAACACATGGGTGAGTCAAATGAGGCTTGACTTGAGGCACAAATAATATGGTTGCATCAAACGAGGCCCAACTCGAGGTGCAAATGATAAGAGTGAGTCAAATGAGGCCCGACTCGTGGTGCAAATGATCTGGTGGAGTCAAAAGAGGCCCAACTTGAGGCGCAAATGATATGGCTAAGTCAAACGAGGGCTGACTTGAGGCGCAAATGATATGGTTAAGTCAAACAAGGCCCAACTCGAGGCACAAATGATAAGGCTTAGTCTAACGAAACCCAACTCTAGGCACAAATGATATTATTGAGTCAAACGAGGCTCGACTCGGGGCCCAATTGATAGAGGTTAGTCAAACGAGGCCTGACTCAAGGCGCAAATGATACGGTCGAGTCAAATGAGGCCTGACTCGAGGCGCAAAAGATATGGGTGAGTCAAATGAGGCTCGACTCTAGGCGCAAACAAATGGGTGAGTCAAATGAGGCTCGACTCGATGCACAAGCATATGGGTGAGTCAAACGAGGCTTGACTCGATGCCAAAACATATGGTTGAGTCAAATGAGGCCTGACTCGAGGAACAAACATACAAGTGAGTCAAACGAGGCCCGACTCGAGGTGCAAACACATGGGTGAGTCAAACGAGGCCTGACTCGAGGCAGAAATAATATGGTTGAGTCAAACGAGGCCCAACTCGAGGTGCAAATGATAAGGATGAGTCAAACGAGGCCTGACTCGAGGCACAAATGATATGGTTGAGTCAAAAGAGGCCCAACTCGAGATGCAAATGATATGGCTGAGTCAAACAAGGCCTAACTCGAGGCAAAAACATATGGGTGAGTCAAACGAGGCCTGACTCGGGGCCCAATTGGTAGGGGTCAGTCAAACGAGGCCGACTTGAGGTGTAAATAATATAGTTGGGCCAATTGAGGTGCGACTCGAGGCGCAAAAGATATGGGTGAGTAAAATGAGGCCTGACTCTAGACGCAAACAAATGGGTGAGTCAAACGAGGCCCGACTTGATGCACAAACAAATAGGCGAGTCAAATGGGGCCCGACTCGAGGCGCAAACACATGGGTGAGTCAAACGAGTCCTAACTCGAGGTACAAATGATATGGTTGAGTTAAACAAGCCCAAACTCGAGGCGTAAACATATGGTTGAGTCAAATGAGGCCTGAATCGGGGAGCAAATGACATGGTTGAGTCAAACGAGGCATCACTCGAGGCACAAATGCTAAGGCTCAGTCAAACGAAGCCCGTCACAAGGCGCAAATGTTGTGGTTGAGTCAAACGAGGCCCATCCCGAGGTGCAAACATATGCGTAAGTCAAACGAGTCTCGACTCAAGGCGCTATTGATATGGTTGAGTCAAACGAGGCCTGACTCGAGGCCCAAATGAGAAGGGTGAGTCAAACGATGCTCGACTCGAGGCGCAAATAATATGGTTGAGTCAAACGACACCCGACTCGAGGCACAAATGATAAGGCTCAGTCAAACGAAGCCTGACTCGAGGCACAAATGATATGGTTGAGTCAAACGAGGCCCGACTCGAGGTGCAAATGATATGGTTGACTAAAACGAGGACCAACTCGAGGCGCAAATGATAAGGGTGAGTCAAACAAGGCTCGGCCCGAGGCGCAAACATATGGGTGAATCAAAACAAGGTCTGACTCTTGGTGCAACTGATATGGTTGAGTTAAATGATGTGGTTGAGTCAAACGAGGCCTTTTTCAAGGTGCAAACATATGTGTAAGTCAAACGAGGCCTGACTCGATGCACAAATGATATAGTTGACTTAAAAGAGGCCCAGTTCGAGGCACAAATGATATGGCTGAGTCAAACGAGCCCTAACTCGAGGTACAAATGATATGGGAGAGTCAAATGAGTCCCTACTCAAGGCACAAACACATGGGTGAGTGAAATGAGGCCTCACTCGAGTTGAAAATGATTTGGTTAAGTCAAACATGTCCCGACTCGAGGAGCAAATGATATGGGTGAGTCAAACAAGACACGACTCGAGACACAAACATATGGGTGAGTCAAACGAGGCCCGACTCGAGGCATAAATGATAAGGCTTAGTCAAACAAAGCCTGACTTGAGGTGCTAATGATATGTTAAGTCAAACGAGGACCGACTCGAGGCACAAATGAGAAGGGTGAGTCAAACGATGCCCAACTCGAGGCACAAATGATATGGTTGAGTCAAACGAGGCCCGACTTGAGGCGCAAATGATAACACTCAGTCAAACAAAGAACCTGGCTTGAGGCGCAAATGATATGGTTGAGTCAAAGAGGCCCAACTCACGGCACAAATGATATGCATGAGTCAAATGAGGCCCAACTCAAGTTGCAAACATAAGGGTGAGTGAAACAAGGCCCACCTTGAGGTGCAAATGATATGGTTAAGTCAAACGAGGCACGACTTGAGGTGCAAATGTTGTGGTTGAGTCAAACGAGGCCCAACTCGAGGTGCAAATGATATGGTTGAGTCAAACGAGGCTTGACTCAAGGCACAAATGATGTGGTTGATTCAAACGAGGCCCATCTCGAGGTGCAAACATATGTGTAAGTCAAACAAGTCCCGACTCGATGCTCAAATGATATGGTTAAGTCAAACGAGGCCCGACTCGAAGCGCAATTGATATGGTTAAGTCAAATGAGGCACAACTCGAGGTGCAAATAATGTGGTTCAGTCAAACAAGTCTCAACAAGAGGTGCAAATGATATGGTTAAGTTAAACAAGGCCCGACTCGAGGTGCAAATGATATGGTTGAGTCGAACGAGGCCCGACTCAAGGTGCAAACATATGTGTAAGTCATACAAGTCCAAACTCGAGCCACTAATGATATGGTTGAGTCAAATGAGGCCCAACTTGAGGCACAAACGATGTGGTTGAGTCAAACGAGGCCTTTCTCGAGGTGCAAACATATGTGTAAGTCAAACAAGGCCCAACTCGACGTGCAAATGATATGGTGACTCAAAAGAGTCCCTAGTCAAGGCGCAAATGATATGGCTGAGTCAAACAAGGCCTGACTTGAGGTACAAATGATATGGGAGAGTCAAATGAGGCCCCACTCAAGGCACAAACACATGGGTGAGTGAAACGAGGCCCAACTCGAGGCACAAATGATTTGGTTAAATCAAACAAGTCCCGACTTGAGGCGCAAATGATATGGGTGAGTCAAACGAGGCCTGACTCAAGGTACAGATGATATGGTTGAGTCAAACGAGACCCGACTCAAGGCGCAAATGATAAGGCTTAATCAAACGAAGTTCATCTTGAGGCACAAATGATATTGTGGAGTTAAACAAGACACGTCTCAGGGCCCAATTGATAAAGGTCAGTCAAACGAGGCCCGACTAGAGGCACAAATGATATGGTTAAGTCAAAATGAGGCCTGACTCAAGGCACAAAAGATATGGGTGAGTCAAACGTGGCCCAACTCGAGGTGCAAACAAATCGGTAAGTCAAACGAGGCCTTTCTCGAGGTGCAAACATATGTGTAAGTCAAACGAAGCCTAACTTGAGGTGCAAATGATATGGTTGAGTGAAACAAGGCCCTACTTGAGGCGCAAATGATATAGGTGAGTCAAACAAGGGCTGACTCAAGGTACAAACATAAGTGTGAGTCAAATGAGACCCAATAGGAGGCCAAAACATATGGTTAAGTCAAACGAGGCCCGACTCGAGGCACAAACATTAGGATGAGTGAAACGAGGCCTAACTCGAGGTGCAGATGATATGGTTAAGTTAAACGAGGCTTGACTCAAGCCACAAACACATGGGTGAGTCAAACGATGCCTAACTTCAGGCGCAAATAATATGGTTGAGTCCAATGAGGCCCAACTCGAGGTGCAAATCATAAGGGTAGACAAACAAGGCTCGACTCGAGGTGCAAATGATATGGCTGAGTCAAACAAGGCACGACTTAAGGCACAAATGATAAGATTCAGCCAAACAAAGCCCAACTCGAGGCGCAAATGATATGGTTGAGTCAAACAAGGCCTGACTCGTGGTGCAAATGATAAGGGTCAAACAAACGAGGCCTGACTCGAGGCGCAAATGATATGGTTAAGTCAAACGAGGCCCAACTCGAGGCACAAATGATATCAATGCATCAAACGAGGCCCGACTCGAGGCACAAATGATATGGTTGACTCAAAAGAGGCCCTAGTCGAGGAGTAAATGATATGGCAAAGTCAAACAAGGCCTGACTCGAGGCACAAATGATATGCGAGAGTCAAACAGGGCCCTACTCAAGGCACAAACACATGGGGGAGTGAAACAGGGCCCAACTCGAGGCACAAATGACTTGGTTAAGTCAAACAAGTGCTGACTCAAGGCACAAATGATATGGGTGAGTCAAACGAGGCCAGACTCGAGGCGCAAACATATGGGTGAGTCAAACGAGGCCTGACTTGATGTGCAAATGATATGGTTGAGTCAAACGAGGCCCAACTCAAGGCGCAAATGATAAAGCTTAATCAAACGAAGCCTGACTCGAGATGCAAATTATATTGTTGAGTCAAACGAGGCCTGACTCAGGGCCCAATTGATAAGGGTCAGTCAAATGAGGCTTAACTCGAGGTGCAAATGATATGGTTGAGTCAAATAAGGCCCGACTCGAAGTGTAAAAGATATGGGTGAGTCAAATGAGGCCCAACTCTAGGCCCACAAAAATGGGTGTGTTAAACGAGGTTCGACTCGATGCGCAAACATATGGGTGAGTCAAATGAGGCCTGACTGGAGGTGCAAATAATATGGTTGAGTCAAACGAGGCCTAACTCGAGGCGCAAATGATAAGGCTTAGTCCAACGAAGCCCGACTCGAGGTGCAAATGATATTGTTCAGTCAAACGAGGCCTGACTTGGGGCCCAATTAATAAGGGTCAGTGAAACGAGGCCCGACTCGATGCACAAACATATGGGTGAGTCAAATGATGCCCTACTCGATGCCAAAACATATGGTTAAGTCAAACGAGGCTTGACTCGAGGTGCAAACATATAGGTGAGTCAAACGAGGACCGACTCGAGGTGCAAACACATGGGTGATTCAAATGAGGCTTGACTTGAGGCACAAATAATATGGTTGCATCAAACGAGGCCTAACTCAAGGTGCAAATGATAAGAGTGAGTCAAATGAGGCCCAACTCAGGGTGCAAATGATCTGGTGGAGTCAAAAGAGGCCCAACTTGAGGTGCAAATGATATGGCTGAGTCAAACGAGGCCTGACTTGAGGCACAAATGATATGGTTAAGTCAAACGAGGCCCAACTCGAGGCACAAATGATAAGGCTTAGTCTAACAAAACCCGACTCAAGGTGCAAATGATATTATTGAGTCAAACAAGGCCCGACTCGGGGCCCAATTGATAGAGGTTAGTCAAACGAGGCCTGACTCAAGGCGCAAATGATATGGTTGAGTCAAATGAGGCCTGACTCGAGGCGTAAAAGATATGGGTGAGTCAAATGAGGCCCGACTCTAGGCGTAAACAAATGGGTGAGTCAAATGAGGCCCGACTCGATGCACAAACATATGGGTGAGTCAAACAAGGCTTGACTCGATGCCAAAACATATGGTTGAGTCAAATGAGGCCTGACTCGAGGAGCAAACATATAGGTGAGTCACACGAGGCCCGACTCGAGGTGCAAACACATGGGTGAGTCAAACGAGGCCTGACTCGAGGCGGAAATAATATGGTTGAGTCAAACGAGGCCTAACTCGAGGTGCAAATGATAAGGATGAGTCAAATGAGGCCTGACTCGGGGCGCAAATGATATGGTTGAGTCAAAAGAGGCCCAACTCGAGATGCAAATGATATGGCTGAGTCAAACAAGGCCTAACTCGAGGCAAAAACATATGGGTGAGTCAAACGAGGCTTGACTAGGGGCCCAATTGGTAGGGGTCAGTCAAACGAGGTTGACTCGAGGTGCAAATGATATAGTTGAGTCAATTGAGGCCCGACTCGAGGCGCAAAAGATATGGGTGAGTAAAATGAGGCCCGACTCTAGACACAAACAAATGGGTGAGTCAAACAAGGCTCGACTTGATGCACAAACATATAGGTGAGTCAAACGAAGCCCGACTCAAGGCGCAAACACATGGGTGAGTCAAACGAGTCCTAACTCGAGGTACAAATGATATGGTTGAGTCAAACAAGCCCAAACTCGAGACATAAACATATGGGTGAGTCAAATGAGGCTTGAATCGGGGAGCAAATGACATGGTTGAGTCAAACGAGGCCCAACTCGTGGCACAAACGATATGCGAGAGTCAAATGAAGCCCATCACGAGGCACAAAATGATATGATTGAGTCAAACGAGGCCTAACTTGTGGCACAAACGATATGCGAGAGTCAAACGGGGCCCCACTCAAGGCGCAAACACATGAGTGAGTGAAACGGGGCCCAACTCGAGGCGCAAATGATTTGGTTAAGTCAAACAAGTTTTGACTCAAGGCGCAAATGATATGGGTGAGTCAAATGAGGCCAGACTCGAGGCACAAAGGATAAGGCTTAGTCAAACGAAGCCCAACTCAAGGTGCAAATGATATTGTTGTGTCAAACAAGGCTTAACTCGAGGCCCAATTGATAAGGGTCAGTCAAACGAGGCCTGACTCAAGGCGCAAATGATATGGTTGAGTCAAATGAGGCCCAACTCGAGGCGCAAAAGATATGGGTGAGTCAAATGAGGCCTGACTCTAGGCACAAACAAATGGGTGAGTCAAACGAGGCCCGACTCGATGTGCAAACATATGGGTGAGTCAAACGATGCCCGACTCGATGCCGAAACATATGGTTGAGTCAAACGAGGCCTGACTCAAGGTACAAACATATAGGTGAGTCAAATGAGGACTGACTCGAGGCGCAAACACATGGTTGAGTGAAACGAGGCCTGACCTAAGGTGCAAATAATATGGTTGAGTCAAACAAGGCCCAACTCAAGTTGCAAATGATAAGAGTGAGTCAAACGAGGCCCAACACAGGGCGCAAATGATATGGTCGAGTCAAATGAGGCCCAACTCGAGGCACAAATGATAAGACTTAGTCTAACAAAACCCGACTCGAGGAACAAATGATATTGTTGAGTCAAACGAGGTCCGACTCGAGGCGTAAACACATGGTTGAGTCAAACGAGGCCTGACTCGAGGCACAAATAATATGGTTGAGTCAAACAATGCCCGACTCGGGACGCAAATGAACTAGTTGAGTCAAAAGAGGCCTAACTTGAGGTGCAAATGATATGGCTGAGTCAAACGAGACCTAACTCGAGGTGCAAACATATGGGTGAGTCAAACAAGGACTGTCTCGAGGCGCAAATGATATGGTTGAGCCAAACGAGGCCCAACTCGAGGTGCAAATTATATGGCTTAGTCAAACGAAGACCGACTCGAGGCACAAATGATATTGTTGAGTCAAAGGAGGCCTGACTCGAGGCCTAATTGATAGGGGTCAGTTAAACGAGGCCTGACTCAGGGCGCAAATGATATGATTGAGTCAATTGAGGCCTGACTCGAGGCGCAAAAGATATGGGTGAGTCAAATGAGGCCCGACTCTAGACGCAAACAAATGGGTGAGTCAAACGAGGCCCAACTCGATGCACAAACATATAGGTGAGTCAAACGAGGCCCAACTCAAGATGCAAACACATGGGTGAGTTAAACGAGTCCTAACTCGAGGCACAAATAATATGGTTAAGTCAAACGAGGCACAACTCGAGGTGCAAATGATAAGGGTGAGTCAAACGAGGCCCAACTCGGGGCGCAAATGATCTGGTTGAGTTAAAAGAGGCCCAACTCAAGGCGCAAAAGATATGGTTGAGTCAAACGAGGCCTGACTCGAGGAATAAATATATGGGTGAGTCAAACGAGGCCCAACTCGTGGTGCAAATGATATGGTTGAGTCAAACAACCCCAAACTCGAGACGTAAACATATGGATGAGTCAAACGAGGCCCGAATCGAGGAGCAAATGATGTGGTTGAGTTAAATGAGGCATGACTCGAGACACAAATGCTAAGGCTCAATCAAACGAAGCCTAACTCAAGGCGCAAATGATATGGTTGAGTCAAATGAGGCCTGACTCGAGGTGCAAATGATGTGGTTGAGTCAAACGAGGCCTTTTTCGAGGTGCAAACATATGTGTAAGTCAAATGAGGCCTGACTCAACGCACAAATGATATAGTTGACTCAAAAGAGGCCCTAGTCGAGGCGTAAATGATATGACTGAGTCAAACGAGTCTTGACTCGAGGTACAAATGATATGGGAGAGTCAAATGACACCCCACTCAAGGCACAAAGACATGGGTGAGTGAAATGAGGCCAAACTCGAGGCAAAAATGATTTGGTTAAGTCAAACAAGTCCTGACTCGAGGAGCAAATGATATGGGTGAGTCAAACAAGACACAACTCGAGGTGCAAACATATGGGTGAGTCAAATAAGGCTTAGTCAAACAAAGGCCTACTCAAGGCACTAATGATATGGTTAAGTCAAACGAGGCCCGACTCAAGGCACAAATGATAAGGCTCAGTCAAACGAAGCCCGGCTCGGGCACAAATGATATGGTTGAGTCAAAAAGGCCCGACTCACGGCACAAATGATATACGTGAGTCAAATGAGGCCGAACTCAAGTTGCAAACATAAGAGTGAGTCAAACGAGAACCACCTCGAGGCGCAAATGATATGGTTGAGTCAAACGAGGCATGACTCGAGGTGTAAATGATGTGGTTGAGTCAAACAAGGCCTGACTCGAGGTGCAAATGATATGGTTGAGTCAAACGAGGTTTGACTCGAGGCGCAAATGATGTGGTTGAGTCAAATGAGGCCTATCTCCAGGTGCAAACATATGTGTAAATCAAACGAGTCCCGACTCGATGCTCAACTGATATGGTTGAGACAAATGAGGCCCAACTCGAGGCGCAAATGATATGATTGAGTCAAACGAGGCATGATTCAAGGTGCAAATAATGTGGCTCAGTCAAACGAGTCCCGACAAGAGGTGCAAATGATATGGTTGAGTTAAACCAGGCCCGACTCGAGGTGCAAATGATATGGTTGAGTCAAACGAGGCCTGACTCGATGTGCAAATGATATGGTTAAGTCAAACGAGGCCCGACTCGAGGTGCAAACATATGTGTAAGTCATACAAGTCCAGACTCGAGGTGCTAATCATATGGTTGGGTCAAATGAGTCCCAACTCGAGGCGCAAACGATGTGGTTGAGTCAAACGAGGCCTTTCTCGAGGTGCAAACATATGTGAAAGTCAAACAAGGACTAACTTGAGGTGCAAATGATATAGTTGAGTGAAAGGATGCCCGACTTGAGGTGCAAATGATATGGGAAAGTCAAACGAGGCCCCACTCAAGGCGCAAACACATGGGTGAGTCAAACGAAACCCGACTCTAGGCGCAAATGATATTGTTGTGTCAAATGAGGCCTGACTCGAGGCCCAATTAATAAGGGTCAGTCAAACGAGGCCTGACTCGAGGCGCAAATGATATGGTTGAGTCAAATAAGGCCTGACTCGAGGCCTAAATGATATGGTTGAGTCAAACGAGGCATGACTCGAGGTGCAAATAATGTGGTTCAGTCAAACGAGTCCCGACAAGAGGTGCAAATGATGTGGTTGAGTTAAACGAGGCCCGACTCGAGGTGCAAATGATATGGTTAAGTCAAACGAGGCCCGACTCGAGGTGCAAACATATGTGTAAGTCGTACGAGTCCAGACTCGAGGCGCTAATGATATGGTTGAGTTAAATGAGGCCCGACTCGAGGCGCAATCGATGTGGTTGAGTCAAACGAGGCCTTTCTCGAGGTGCAAACATATGTGTAAGTCGTACGAGTCTAGACTCGAGACGCTAATGATATGGTTGAGTCAAATGAGGCCTGACTCGAGGTGCAAATGAAATGGTTGAGTCAAACGAGGCCCAACTCAAGGCACAAATGATAAGGCTTAGTCAAATGAATCCTGACTTGAGGCATAAATGATATTGTTGAGTCAAACGAGGCCTGACTCGGGGCCTAATTGATAAGGGTTAGTCAAATGAGGCTTGACTCGAGGTGCAAATGATATGGTTGAGTCAAATGAGGCCCGACTCGAGGCGTAAAAGATATAGGTGAGTCAAATGAGGCTCAACTCTAGACGCAAACAAATGGGTGAGTCAAACGAGGCCCGACTTGATGCACAAACATATAGGTGAGTCAAACGAGGCCCGACTCGAGGCGCAAACATATGGGTGAGTCAAATGAGGCCTAACTCGAGGTACAAATGATATGGTTGAGTCAAACGAGGCCCAACTTGAGTCATAAATGATAAGGCTTAGTCAAACAAAGCCCGACTCGAGGCGCAAATGATATTGTTGAGTCAAATGAGGCCTGACTCGGGGCCCAATTGATAAGGGCTAGTCAAACGAGGCCCGACTCTAGGCGTAAACAAATGAGTGAGTCAAACGATGCCCGACTCAATGCCGAAACATATGGTTGAGTCAAATGAGGCCTAACTCGAGGCACAAACATATAGCTGATTCAAACGAGGACCAACTCGAGGCGCAAACACATGGGTGAGTCAAACGAGGCCTGACTTAAGGCGAAAACATATGGGTGAGTCAAACAAAGCCTAACTCGAGGCGCAAATGTTATGGCTGAGTCAAACAAAGCCTAACTCAGGGCAAAAACATATGGGTGAGTCAAATAAGGCCTGACTCGAGGTGTAAATGATATGGTTGAGTCAAACGAGGCCTAACTCGAGGTGCAAATTATAAGGCTTAGTCAAACAAAGATCGAATCGTGGCACAAATGATATTGTTGAGTCAAACGAGGCCTAACTCGGGCCCAATTGATAGGGGTCAGTCAAACGAGGCCTGACTCGAGGTACAAATTATATAGTTGAGTCAATTGAGGCCCGACTCGAGGTGCAAAAGATATGGGTGAGTCAAATGAGGCCCGACTCTAGATGTAAACAAATGGGTGAGTCAAACGAGGCCCGACTCGATGCACAAACATATAGGTGAGTCAAACAAGGCCCAACTCAAGGCGCAAACACATGGGTGAGTCAAACGAGGCCTGACTCGAGGCGTAAATAATATGGTTGAGTCAAACGAGGCCCAGCTCGAGGTGCAAATGATAAGGGTGAATTAAACGAGGCTTGACTCGTGGCGCAAATGATCTAGTTGAGTTAAAAGAGGCCCAACACGAGGTGCAAATGATTTGGCTGAGTTAAACGAGGCCTAACTCGAGGCAAAAACATATGGGTGAGTCAAACGAGGCCTGACTCGAGGCACGAACTCGAGGTGTAAATTATAAGGCTTAGTCAAACGAAGACCGACTCAAAACACAAATGATATTGTTGAGTCAAACGAGGCCAGACTCGAGGCCCAATTGGTAGGGGTCAATCAAACGAGGCCCGACTCGAGGCGCAAATGATATAGTTCAGTCAATTGAGGCCCGACTCGAGGCGCAAAAGATATGGGTGAGTCAAATGAGGCCCGACTCTAGACGCAAACAAATGGGTGAGTCAAACGAGGCCCGAATCGATGCACAAACATATAGGTAAGTCAAACGAGGACTGACTCGAGGCGCAAACACATGGGCGAGTCAAACGAGTCCTGACTCGAGGCGCAAATAATATGTTTCAGTGAAACAAGGCCCAACTCAAGGTGCAAATGATAAGGGTGAGTCAAACGAGGCCTGACTCGGGACACAAATGATCTGGCTGAGTCAAAAGAGACACAACTCGAGGTGCAAATGATATGGCCGAGTCAAACGAGGCCTAACTTGGGGAATAAATATATGGATGAGTCAAACGATGCCTAACTCGAGGTGCAAATGATATGGTTGAGTCAAACAAGACCAAATACGAGGCGTAAACATATGGCTCAGCCAAATAAGGCCCGAATTGGGAAGCAAATGACATGGTTGAGTCAAACGAGGCATGACTCGAGGCATAAATGCTAAGGCTTAGTCAAACGAAGCCCGACACAAGGCGCAAATGATATAGTTGAGTCAAACGAGGCCTAACTTGTGGCACAAATGATATACAAGAGTCAAACGGGACCCCACTCAAGGTGCAAACACATGGGTGAGTGAAATGTGGCCCAACTCGAGGCACAAATGATTTGGTTAAGTCAAATAAGTGTCGAACAAGGCACAAATGATATGGGTGAGTCAAATGAGGCTGGACTTGAGGCGCAAATATATGGGTGAGTCAAACAAGGCCTAACTCGAGATGCAAATGATATGGTTGAGTCAAACAAGGCCCAACTCGAGGTGCAAAGGATAAGGCTTAGTCAAACGAAGCCGGACTCGAGGCGCAAAGGATAAGGCTTAGTCAAATGAAGCCTGACTCGAGGCGCAAATGATATTGTTGTGTCAAATGAGGCCTGACTCGGGGCCCAATTGATAAGGGTCAGTCAAACGAGGCCTGACTCGAGGCGCAAATGATATGGTTGAGTCAAATGAGGCTCGACTCGAGGCACAAATGATATGGTTGAGTCAAACGAGCCATGACTCGAGGTGCAAATAATGTGGTTCAGTCAAACGAGTCCCGACAAGAGGTGCAAATGATATGGTTGAGTTAAACGAGGCCGGACTCGAGTTGCAAATGATATGGTTAAGTCAAACAAGGCCCGACTCGAGGTGCAAACATATGTGTAAGTCGTATGACTCTAGACTTGAGGCACTAATGATATGGTTGAGTCAAATAAGGCCCAACTCGAGGCGCAAATGATGTGGTTGAGTCAAACGAGGCCTTTCTCAAGGTGCAAACATATGTGTAAGTCATACGAGTCCAGACTCAAGATGCTAATGATATGGTTGAGTCAAATGAGGCCTGACTTGAGGTGCAAATGATATGTTGAGTCAAACGAGGCCCAACTCGAGGCAAAAATGATAAGGCTTAGTCAAATAAAGCCTGACTCGAGGCACAAATAATATTATTGAGTCAAACGTGGCTTGGCTCGGGGCCCAATTGATAAGGGTCAGTCAAATGAGGCTTGACTCGAGGTGCAAATGATATGGTTGAGTCAAATGAGGCCCGACTCGAGGCATAAAAGATATAGGTGAGTCAAATGAGACCCGACTCTAGTCCCACACAAATGGGTGTGTCAAACGAGGCCCGAGTCAATGCGCAAACATATGGGTGAGTCAAATGAGGCCTAACTCGAGGTACAAATAATATGGTTGAGTCAAACGAGGCTCAACTCGAGGCGTAAATGATAAGGCTTAGTCAAACAAAGCCTGACTCGAGGCGTAAATGATATTATTGAGTCAAACGAGGCCTGACTCGGGGCCCAATTTATAAGGGCTAGTCAAACGAGGCCCGACTCTAGGCATAAACAAATGGGTGAGTCAAACAATGCCTGACTCGATGCTGAAACATATAGTTGAGTCAAACAAGGCCTAACTCGAGGCACAAACATATAGCTGAGTCAAACGAGGGCCGACTAGAGGCGCAAACACATGGGTGAGTCAAACGAGGCCTGACTCAAGGCACAAACATATGGGTGAGTCAAATAAAGCCTAACTCGAGGTGCAAATAATATGGCTGAGTCAAACGAACCCAAACTCAAGGCAAAAACATATGGGTGAGTCAAATGAGGCCTGACTTGAGGTGTAAATGATATGGTTGAGTCAAACGAGGCCCAGCTCGAGGCGCAAATTATAAGGCTTAGTCAAACAAAGATCGAATCGTGGCATAAATGATATTGTTGAGTCTAACGAGGCCTAACTTGGGGCCCAATTGATAGGGGTCAGTCAAACGAGGCCTGACTCGAGGCGCAAATGATATAGTTGAGTCAATTGAGGCTCGACTCACAGCGCAAAAGATATGGGTGAGTCAAATGAGGCCCGACTCTAGACGCAAACAAATGGGTGAGCCAAACGAGGCCTGACTCGATGCACAAACATATAGGTGAGTCAAACGAGGCCCAACTCGAGGCGCAAACACATGGGTGAGTCAAACGAGGCCCGACTTGAGGCGCAAACACATGGGTGAGTCAAACGAGGCCTAACTCAAGGCGCAAATAATATGGTTGAGTCAAATGAGGCCCAGCTCGAGGTGCAAATGATAAGGGTGAATTAAGCGAGGCTTGACTCGGGGCACAAATGATCTGGTTGAGTTAAAAGAGGCCCAACCCGAGGCGCAAATGATATGGCTGAGTTAAACGAGGCCTAACTTGAGGCAAAAACATATGGGTGAGTCAAACGAGGCCTGACTCGAGGCGCAAATGATATGGTTGAGTCAAACGAGGCCAAACTCGAGGCGCAAATTATAAGGCTTAGTCAAACGAAGCCTGACTCGGGGCCCAATTGGTAGGGGTCAGTCAAATGGGGCCTGACTCGAGGCGCAAATGATATAGTTCAGTCAATTGAGGCCCGACTCGAGGCGCAAAAGATATGGGTGAGTCAAATGAGGCCCGACTCTAGACGCAAACAAATGGGTGAGTCAAACAAGGCCTGACTCAATGCACAAACATATAGGTAAGTCAAACAAGGCCTGACTCGAGGAGCAAACACATGGGTGAGTCAAACAAGTCCTGACTCGAGATGCAAATAATATGTTTGAGTCAAACGAGGCCCAACTCGAGGTGCAATGATAAGGGTGAGTCAAACGAGGCCCGACTTGGGGCACAAATGATCTGGTTAAGTCAAAAGAGGCACAACTCGAGGTGCAAATGATATGGCTGGGTCAAACGAGGCCTAACTCGAGGAATAAATATATGGATGAGTCAAACGATGCCTGACTCGAGGTGCAAATGATATGGTTGAGTCAAACAAGCCCAAACACGAGGCGTAAACATATGGGTCAGCCAAACGAGGCCCAAATCGGGGAGCAAATGACATGGTTGAGTCAAACGAGGCATGACTCGAGGCATAAATGCTAAGGCTTAGTCAAACGAAGCCCAACACGAGGCACAAATGATATGGTTGAGTCAAATAAGGCCCAACTTGTGGCACAACTGATATGCAAGAGTCAAACGGGGCCCCACTCAAGGCGCAAACACATGGGTGAGTCAAATGAGGCTGGACTTGAGGCACAAATATATGGGTAAGTCAAACAAGGCCTAACTCAAGATGTAGATTATATGGTTGAGTCAAACAAGGCCCAACTCGAGGTGCAAAGGATAAGGCTTAGTCAAACGAAGCCCGACTCGAGGCCAAAGGATAAGGCTTAGTCAAATGAAGCCCGACTTGAGGCACAAATGATATTGTTGTGTCAAATGAGGCCTGACTCAGGGCCCAATTGATAAGGGTCAGTCAAACGAGGCCTGACTTGAGGCGCAAATGATATGGTTGAGTCAAATGTGGCCCGACTCGAGACGCAAAAGATATGGGTGAGTCAAATGATGCCCGACTCTAGGCACAAACAAATGAGTGAGTCAAACGAGGCCCGACTCGATGCGCAAACATATGGGTGAGTCAAACGATGCCCGACTCGATGCCGAAACATATGGTTGAGTCAAATGGGGCCTGACTCGAGGCGCAAACATATAGGTGAGTCAAACGAGGACCGACTCAAGGCGCAAACACATGGGTGAGTCCAATGAGGCCTGACTTGAGGCATAAATAATATGGTTGAGTCAAACAAGGCCCAACTCGAGGTGCAAATGATAAGAGTGAGTCAAACGAGGCCCAACTCAAGGTGCAAATGATCTGGTTGAGTCAAAAGAGGCCCAACTCGAAGTGCAAATGATATGGCTGAGTCGAATGAGGCCTATCTCGAGGCGCAAATGATATGGTTGAGTCAAACGAGGCCCAACTCGAGGCGCAAATAATAAGGCTTAGTCTAACGAAACTCGACTCGAGGTGCAAATGATATGGTTGAGTCAAAAGACTCTCAACTCGAGGCGCAAATGATATGGCTGACTCAAACGAAGCCTAACTCGAGGGAAAAACATATGGGTGAGTCAAACGAGGCCTGGCTCGAGGCATAAATGATATGGTTGAGTCAAATGAGGCCCAACTCGAGACGCAAATTATAAGGCTTAGTCAAACGAAGATCGACTCGAGGCGCAAATGATATTGTTGAGTCAAACTAGGCCTGACTCAGGGCCCAATTGATAGAGGTCAGTCAAATGAGGCCTGACTCGAGGTGTAAATGATATAGTTGAGTCAATTAAGGCCTAACTCGAGGCACAAAAGATATGGGTGAGTCAAATGAGGCCCGACTCTAGACGCAAACAAATGGGTGAGTCAAACGAGGCCCGACTGGATGCACAAACATATAGGTAAGTCAAACGGGGCCCGACTCAAGGCACAAACATATGGGTGAGTCAAACGAGGCCTGACTCGAGACACAAATGATATGATTGAGTCAAACGAGGCCCAACTCGAGGCACCAATGATAAGGTTTAGTCTAACGAAACCTGGCTCGAGGCACAAATGATATTGTTGAGTCAAATGAGGCTCGACTCGAGGCGCAAACACATGGGTGAGTCAAATGAGGCCTGACTCGAGGCACAAATAATATGGTTGAGTCAAATGAGGCCCGACTCAGGGCGTAAATGAGCTGGTTAAGTCAAAAAAGGCACAACTTGAGGCGCAAATGATATGGCTGAGTCAAACGAGACGTAACTCGAGGCACAAACATATGGGTAAGTCAAACGAGGCCTGACTCGAGGCATAAATGATATGGTTGAGCGAAACGAGGCCCAACACGAGGCACAAATAAGGCTTAGTCAAACGAAGATGAACTCAAGGCGTAAATGATATTGTTGAGTCAAATGAGGCCTGACTCAGGACCCATTTGATAGGGATTAGTCAAACGAGGTCTGACTCAAGGCGCAAATGATATGGTTAAGTCAATTGAGGCTCGACTTGAGGCACAAAAGATATAGGTGAGTCAAATGAGGCTCGACTCTAGGCGCAAACAAATGGGTGAGTCAAACAAGGCCCAACTCGATGCACAAACATATAGGTGAGTCAAACAAGGCCCAACTCAAAGCGTAAACACATGGGTGAGTCAAACGAGTCCTGACTCGAGGTACAAATAATATGGTTGAGTCAAACGAGGCCAACTCGAGGTGCAAATGATAAGGGTGAGTCAAACAAGGCCTAACTCGGGGCGCCAATGATCTGGTTGAGTCAAAAGAGGCCCAACTCAAGGCGCAAATGATATGGCTGAGTCAAACGAGGCCTGACTCGAGGAATAAATATATGGGTGAGTTAAATGAGGCCCGACTCAAGGTGCAAATGATATGGTTGAGTCAAATAACCCTAAACTCGAGGTGTAAACATATGGGTGAGTCAAACGAGTCCCAAATCGAGGAGCAAATGATATGGTTGAGTCAAATGAGGCATGACTCAGGGCACAAATGCTAAGGCTCAGTCAAACAAAGCCTGACTCAAGGCGCAAATGAGATGGTTGAGTCAAACGAGGCCCGACTCGTGGCGCAAATGATGAGGGTCAATCAAACAAGGCCCGACTCAAGGCGTAAATGATATGGTTGAGTCAAACAAGGCCTAACTTGTGGCACAAATGATATGCGAGAGTCAAACGGGGGCCCACTCAAGGCGTAAACACATGGGTGAGTGAAATGTGGCCCAACTTGAGGCACAAATGATTTGGTTAAGTCAAATAAGTGTCGTCTCAAGGCACAAATGATATGGGTGAGTCAAATGAGGCTGGACTCGAGGCACAAACATATGGGTGAGTCAAACAAGGCCTAACTCGAGATACAAATGATATGGTTAAGTCAAACGAGGCCCAACTCGAGGCACAAAGGATAAGGCTTAGTCAAACGAAGCCTGACTTGAGGCGCACATGATATTATTGTGTCAAACGAGGCCTGACTCGGGGCCCAATTGATAAGGGTCAATGAAACGAGGCCTGACTCGAGGCGCAAAACATATGGACGAGTCAAACGAGGCCTAACTCAAGGCACAAACACATGGGTAAGCCAAATGAGTACTAACTCATGGCACAAATAATAAGGGTGAGTCAAACGAGGCCTGATTCGAGGTGCGACTGATATCAGTGCGTCAAACGAGGCCCGACTTGAGGACAAATGATATGGTTAACTCAAAAGAGGCCTACTAGAGGCGCAAATGATATGGCTGAGTCAAACGAGGCCTAACTCGAGGCACAAATATATGCGAGAGACAAACAAGGCCCCACTCAAAGCGCAAACACATGGGTGAGTGAAACGGGGCCCAACTCGAGGCACAAATGATTTGGTTAAGTCAAACGAGGCCCGACTCAAAGTGCAAATGATATGAGTAAGTCTTGACTCAAGGCACAAATGATATGGTTGAGTCAAATAAGGCCTGACTCGAGGCACAAATGATAAGAATTAGTCAAACGAAGCCCGACTCGAGGCGCAAATGATATTGTTGAGTTAAATGAGCCTCGACTTGGGGCCCAATTGATAACGGTCAGTCAAACAAGGCTCGACTCAAGGCACAAATGATATGCTTGAGTCAAATGAGGCCCAACTCAAGGAACAAAAGATATGGGTGAGTCAAATGAGGCCCGACTCTAGGCGCAAACAAATGGTCAGTCAAATGTGGCCTGACTCGAGGTGCAAACATATGGGTGTGTCAAACGAGTCCCAACTCGATGCCGAAACTTATAGTTGAGCCAAACAAGGCTTGACTTGAGGTGCAAACATATGGGTGAGTCAAATAAGGCCCAACTCGAGGCGCAAACACATGGGTGAGTCAAACGAGGCTTGACTCGAGGCACAAATAATATGGGTGAGTTAAACGAGGTCCAACTCGAGGTGCAAATGATAAGGGTGAGTCAAACGAGGCCGGACTCGAGGCGCAAATGATCTGGTTGAGTCAAAAGAGGCCCGACTCGAGGAGCAAATGATATGGCTGAGTCAAACGAGGCTGACACGAGGAGTAAACATATGCGTGAGTCAAACGAGGCCCAACTCAAGGTGCAAATGATACGGTTAAGTCAAATGAGCCCCAACTTAAGGCGTAAACATATGGGTGAGTCAAACGAGGCACGACTCGAGGCACAATTGCTAAGGCTCAGTCAAATGAAGCCCGACTCAAGGTGCAAATGATATAGTTAAGTCAAATCAGCCCAACTCGAGGCGTAAATGATAAGGGTGAATCAAATGAGGCCTGACTCAAGCCGCAAATGATATGGTTGAGTCAAACGAGGTCCTACTCGAGGTACAAACGATAAGGCTCAGTCAAACGACAGTCGACTCGAGGCGTAAATCATATTGTTGAGTCAAATGAGGCCCAACTCGAGGTGCAAATGATAAGGCTTAGTTGAACAAAACCCACCTTGAGGCGCAAATGATATTGTTGAGTCAAACAAGGATCGACTCAGGGCAAATGAGGCCCGACTTGAGGCGCAAACAAATGGGTGAGTCAAACGAGGCCCAACTTGAGACACAAATTATATGGTTGAGTCAAATGAGGGCTGGCTCGAGGCGCAAACATATGGGTGAGTCAAACGAGGACCGACTTGAGGCCGAAACATATGGGCAAGTCAAATGAGGCCTGACTCAAGGTGCAAACATATAGGTGAGTCAAATGAGACTAGACTCAAGGCGCAGATTATATGGTTGAGTTAAATGAGACCTGACTTGAGGCGCAGATTATATGGTTGAGTTAAATGAGACCTGACTCGAGGCGCAAACACATGGCTGAGTCAAACGAGGCCTAACTTGAAGCGTAAATCATATGGTTGAGTAAAATGTGGCCCAACTCGTGATGCAAATGATATCAATGAGTCAAACGAGGCTTGACTCGAGGCACAAATGATATCAGTGAGTCAAACGAGGCCTGACTCGAGGCGCAAAAGATATGGGCTAGTCAAATGAGTCCCGACACGAGGCGCAAACATATGGGTGAGTCAAATGAGGCCTGACTTGAGGCACAAATACATGGGTGAGTCAAACGAAACGTAACTCGAGGCGCAAATCATAAGGGTGATTCAAACGAGGCCATCCTTGAGGCGCAAATGATATCGGTGCATCACACGAGGACTGACTCGAGGTGCAAATGATATGGTTGAGTCAAAAGAGGACCGACTTGAGATGCAAATGATATGGCTAAGTCAAATGAGCCTTAACTTGAGGCACAAATATATGGGTGAGTCAAACGAGGATTGACTAAAGGCGTAAACACATGGGTGAGTCAAACGAGGCCCAAATCGATGCTTAAACCATGTGGTTGAGTCAAATGAGCCCCAACTCGAGGCGTAAACATATGGGTGAGTCAAACGAGGCCTAACTCGAGGCGCAAATGATATGGTTGAGTCAAAAGAGGACCGACACAAGATGCAAATGATATGGCTGAGTCAAACGAGCCTTGACTCGAGGCACAAATATATGGGTGAGTCAAACGAGGACTGACTAGAGGTGCAAACACATGGGTGAGTCAAACAAGGCCCAAATAGATGCACAAATGATATGGTTGAGTCAAACGAGCCCCAACTCGAGGTATAAACATATGGGTGAGTTAAACGAGGCCCAACTCGAGGCACAAATGATATGGTTGAGTCCAACGAGGCCCTACTCAAGGCACAAATGATAAGGCTCAGTCAAGCGAAGCCCGACTCGAGGCGCAAACATATGGGTGAGTGAAACGAGGCCCGACTTGAGGTGCAGATGATATGGTTGAGTTAAACGAGGCCTGACTCGAGACGTAAACACATGGGTGAGTCAAACGAGGCCTAACTTTAGGCACAAATGATAAGGGTGAGTCAAACGAGGCCCGATTCGAGGCATAAATGATATCGGAGAGTCAAACAAGGCCCGACTCAAGGCACAAATGATATGGGTGAGTCAAACGAGGCCCTACTCAAGGTGTAAACACATGGGTGAGTCAAATGAGGTCTAACTTGAGGCATAAATGATTTGGTTAAATCAGACAAGGCCCGACACGAGGAGCAAATGATATGGGTGAGTCAAACGAGGCCCGACTCAAGGCGCAGATGATATGGTTGAGTTAAACAATGCCTGACTCGAGGTGTAAACATATGGGTGAGTCAAACGAGGGCTGACTCGAGGCACAAATAATATGGTAGAGTCAAACGAGCCCTGACTCGTGGCGTAAACATATGGGTGAGTCAAACGAGGCCCGACTCCAGGCGTAAATGATATGGTTGAGTCAAACGAGGCCCCACTCAAGGCGCAAACACATGGGTGAGTCAAACAAGGCCCAACTCAAGGCATAAATGATTTGGTTAAGTGAAACGAGTCCCGACTCTAGGTGCAAACATATGGGTAAGTTACATGAGGCCCGACTCGAGGAGCAAATGATATGGTTGAGTCAAACGAGGCCCGACTCGAGGTGCAAATGATATGGGTGAGTAAAACAAGGCCCAACTTGAGGCGAAATGATAAGGCTACATCAAACGAGGCTCGACTCAAGGCACAAATGATATAATTGAGTCAAACGAGGCCCGACTAGAGGTGCAAATGATATAGGTGAGTAAAATGAGGCCTGACTTAGGGCACAAATGATAAGGGTAAGTTAAATGAGACCCGACTCGAGATGCAAATTATATGGGTGAGTCAAACGTGGCCTGACTCGAGGCACAATTTATATGGTTGAGTCAAATGAGGTTCGACTCGAGACACAAATGATATGGTTATGTTAAACAAGGCCTGACTCGAGGCGTAAATGATATAGGTGAGTCAAATGAGCTCTGACACTAGGTACAAATTATATGGGTGACTCAAACGAGGCCCGACTGGAGGCACAAATGACATGGTTGAGTCAAACGAGGCCCGACTCGAGGCGCAAATGATGAGCTTGAGTCAAATGACGCCTAACTCGAGGTGCAAATTATATCTGAGTCAAACGAGGCCCAAATCGAGGCACAAATGATATGGTTGAGTCAAACGAGGCCCGACTCAAGGCACAAATGATATGATTGAGTCAAACGAGGCCTAACTCAATGCACAAATGATATGGGTGAGTCAAACGAGGCCCGACTTGAGGTACAAACAAATGGGTAAGAGAAACGAGGCCAACTCAAGGCACAAATGATATGGTTGAGTGAAATGAGGCCTAACTTAAGGCGTAAATGATATGGTTGAGTCAAACAAGGCCTAACTCAAGGCATAACTGATATGGGTGAGTCAAATGAGACCCGACTCGAGGTGCAAATGATATGATTAAGTCAAACCAGGCTCGACTTAAGGCACAAATGATATGGGTGAGTTAAGCGAGGCCTGATGCAAGGTGCAAATGATGAAGGTGAGTCAAATAAGGCCCGACTTGAGGCGCAAATGATATGGTTGAGTCAAACCAGGCCTGCCTCAAGGCGCAAAAGATATGGTTATGTCAAACGAGGCCTGACTCAAGGCACAAACGATATGGGTGAGTCAAACTAGCCCTGACTCGAGGCGTAAACATATGGGTGAGTTAAACAAGCCCAAACTTCAGGCGCAACTGATAAGGGTGAGTCAAGCGATGCCTGACTTAAGGTGCAAATATATGGGTGAGTCAAATGAGGCCAAACTCGAGGCACAAATGATATGGGTGACTCAAACGAGGCCCGACTAGAGGTGCAAACATATGGGGGAGTCAAACGATGCCTGACTCGAGGTACAAATGATATGATTAAGTTGACCGAGGCCTAACTCGAGGTGCAAATGATATGGGTGAGTCAAACGAGGCCCACCTCGAGGCATAAATAATATGGTTATGTCAAACGAGGACTGACTCGAGATGCAAATGATATGGTTGAGTTAAATGAGGCCTAACTCGAGGCACAAATGTTATGGGTGAGTGAAACGAGGCCCGACTCGAGGTGTAAACATATGGGTTAGTCAAACGAGACCCGACTCGAGGCACAAATGATATGGGTAAGTCAAACGAGGCCCAACTCATGGCACAAATGATATGGTTGAGTCAAACGAGGCCTGAATCAAGGTGCAAATGTATGGTTGAGTCAAACGAGGCTCGACTCGTGGTGCAAATGATATGAGTGAGTAAAATGAGGCCTGACTCTTGGCACAAATGATAAGGGTTAGTTAAACGGGGCCCAACTCGAGGTGCAAATGATATGGGTGAGTCAAATGAGGCTCGATTTGAGGCACAAATGATAAGGGTAAGTCAAATGACGCCCAACTCAAGATGCAAACATGTGGTTGAGCCAAATGAGGCCCGATTCAAGGTGCAAACATATGGGTGAGTCAAACGAGGCTCGATTTGAGGCACAAATGATACGGTTAAGTCAAACAAGGCTTGCCTCGAGGTGCAAATTATATGATTGAGTTAAATGAGGCCCGAGTTGAGGCACAAATGATAAGGGTGAGTCAAATGAGGCTTGCTTGAGGCACAAACATATGATTGAGCCAAATGAGGCCTGACTCAAGGTACAAATGTATGGGTGAGTCAAACGAGGCCCAACTCGAGGCGCAAACACATGGGTCAGTCAAATGAGGACCGACTCGAGGCATAAATGATATGGGTGAGTCAAACGAGGCCCCACTCGAGGCACAAATATATGAGTGAGTCAAACGAGGCCTAACTCGAGGTGCAAATGATATGGCTGAGTCAAACCAGGCCTGACTTGAGGTGCAAATAATAAGGGTGAGTCAAACGAGGCCCAACTCGAGACGCAAATTATGAGGGTGAGTCAAATGAGGCTCGACTTGATGCACAAATAATATGGTTGAGTCAAACCAGGCCCGCCTCGAGGCGCAAAAGATATGGTTATGTCAAATGAGGCTTGACTCAAGGCACAAACAATGTGGGTGAGTCAAAGGAGGCCCAACTCGAGGCACAAACATATGATTGAGTCAACAAGGCTGAACTTGAGGCACAAATGATAAGGGTGAGTTAAGCGATGCCCAACTCGAGCCGCAAATATATGGGCAAGTCAAACGAGGCCAACTCAAGGCACAAATGATATGGGTGACTCAAACGAGGCCTGACAAAAGGTACAAACATATGGGTGAGTTAAACGATGCCCAACTCGAGGTGCAAATGATAAGGGTGAGTGAAACGAAGCTCGACTCAAGGAACAAATGATATGGTTAAGTCAAACAAGGCCCGACTCGAGGTGCAAATGATATGGTTGAGTCAAACAAGGCCTGACTCGATGCGCAAATGATATGGTTAACTCAAACGAGGCCTGACTCGAGGCAGAAATGACATGGGTGAGTCAAACAAGGCCTGACTCGAGGTGCAAACATATGGGTAAGTCAAATGAGGCCCGACTCGAGACGCAAACATATGGGTAAGTCAAAACGACGCCTTACTCGAGGCATAAATGATATGGTTGAGTCGAACGAGGCCCGACTCGAGGCGCAAATGATAGTGATGAGTCAAACGAGGCCCAACTTGAGGTGCAACTAATATGGTTGAGTCAAACAAGGCCCGACTTAGGGCGTAAATGATAATAGTGAGTCAAACGAGGCCCGACTCAAGGCATAAATGATATGCTTGAGTCAAACGAGGCTCGACTCGATGCGCAAATGATATGGTTGAGTTAAATGAGGCCCAACTCGAGGTTCAAACATATGGATAAGTCAAACAAGGCCTGGCTCGAGGTGTAAACATATGGGTGAGTCAAAACGAGGCCCAACTCGAGGTGCAATTGATATGGTTGAGTCAAACGAGGCCTGACTAGATGCGCAAATGATATGGTTGAGTCAAATGAGGTCGAAGTCGAGGCACAAATGATATGGGCGAGTCAAGTGAGGCCCAACTCGAGGTGCAATCATATGGGTGAGTCAAACGAGGCCCGACTCGAGGCACAAATGATATGGTTGAGTCTAAGGAGGGTTAACTCGAGGCCCAAATGATAAGGATGAGTCAAACGAGGCCTACCTCGAGGCACAAATGATATGGTTGAGTCAAACAAGGCCTGCCTCGAGGCGTAAATGACATGGGTGAGTCTAACAAGGCCTGACTCGAGGTTCAAATGATATAGGTGAGTCAAACAAGGTCCGGCTCAAGGTGTAAACACATGGGTGAGTCAAACGAGGCCCAACTCGAAGTGCAAATGTTATGGGTAAGTCAAACAAGGCCTGACTTGAGGTGCAAATGATGTGGTTTAGTCAAATGAGGCCCAACTTGAGGCTCAAATGATATAGGTGAGTCAAACAAGGCCCGACTTGAAGTACAAATGAAATGGTTGAGTCAAACGAGGCTTGCCTTGAGGTGCAAATGAAATGGTTGAGTCAAACGAGGCCCGACACTAGGCACAAATGATAAGGTTGAGTCAAACGAGGCATGACTTGAGGCACAAATGACATGGGTGAATCGAACGAGGCCTAACTTGAGGCGTAAACATATGGGTGAGTCAAAGGATACCTGACTCGAGGCGCAAACACATGGGTGAGTCAAACGAGGCCTAACTTGAGGCAAAAGTGATATGGTTAAGTCAAATGAGGTCCGACTCGAGGCGCAAATGATATGGTTGAGTGAAATGAGGCCTGACTCGAGGCACAAATAATAAGGGTGAGTCAAACGAGGCCTGGCCCAAGGCGCAAACATATGGTTGAGTCAAAACGAGGCCGACTCTTGGCACAAATGATATAGTTGAGTCAAACGAGGCCTGACTTGAGGCACAAATGATAAGGGTGAGTCAAATGAGGCTCGAATCAAGGCGCAAAGACATGGGTGAGTCAAACGAGGCCCAAATCGAGGCACAAATGATATGGTTGAGACAAATGAGGCCTAACTAGAGGCGCAAATGATAAGAATGAGTCAAATGAGTCCCAACTCAAGGCACAAATGATATGGGTGAGTCAAACGAGGACCAACTCAAGGCACAAAGGATATAGGTTAGTCAAATGAGGCCTGACTTGAGGCACAAATAATATGGTTGAGTCAAATGAGGCCCGACTCGAGGCATAAATGATAAGGGTAAGTCAAATGAGGCCCAACTCAAGGCACAATTCATATAGGTGAGTCAAATGAGGCCCGACTCGAGGCATAAATGAAATGGTTGAGTCAAATGAGGCCTGACTTGTGGCGCAAATGATACGGTTGAGTCAAACAAAGCATGACTCAAGCCATAACTAAATGATGGAATCAAATGAGGCTCGACTCGTGGTGCAAATGAGAAGGTTGAGTCAAGCGAGGCCCTACTTAATGCGCAAATGATATGGGCGAGTCAAATGAGGCCCGACTCGAGGCACAAATGATATGGCTGAGTCAAATGAGGCCCGACTTGAGGAGCAAATTATATGGGTAAGTCAAACGAGGCTTGACTTGAGGCACAAATAATATGGTTAAGACAAACGAGGCCCGACTTGAGGAGCAAATGATAAGGGTAAGTCAACCGAGGCCCGACTCGAGGCACAAATGATATAAGTGAGTCAAACGAGGCCCGACTCGAGGTACAAATCATATGATTGAGTCAAATGAGGCCCAGCCTGAGGTGCAAACATATGGATAAGTCAAAATGAGGCTCGACTCTAAGTACAAATGATATAGTTGAGTCAAACGAGGCCCATCTTGAGGCACAAAAGATAAGGTTGAGTCAAATAAGGCTCGGCTCGAGGCGCAAAGACATGGGTGAGTCAAACGAGGCCCAAATCAAGGCACAAATGATATGCTTGAGTCAAATGAGACCTGACTAGAGGCACAAATGACAAGGGTGAGTCAAACAGGGCCTAACTCGAGGCATAAATGATATAGGTTAGTCAAAAGAAGCCCGACTTGAGGCACAAATGAAATAGTTAAATTAAATGAGGCCCGACTTGAGGCGCAAATGATATGGTTGAGTCAAACGAGGCCTGACTCAAGGCACAAATGAAATGGTTGAGTCAAATGAGGCCCGACTTAAGGCACAAATGATATGGTTAAGTAAAACAAAGCTCGACTCGAGGCACAACTGATATGGTGGAGTCAAATGAGAGTTGACTCGAGGCACAAATGAGAAGGTTGAGTCAAATAAGGCTCAACTCATGCTGCAAATGATATGCTGAGTCAAACGACGCCCTACTCGATGCGCAAATGATATGGGTGAGTCAAACGAGGCACGACTCAAGGCGCAAATGATATGGCTGAGTCAAACGAGGCCCGACTTGAGGCATAAATGATATGGGTGAGTCAAACGAGGCATGACTCGAGGCACAAATAATATGGTTGAGACAAACGAGGCCTGACTCGAGGCCAAATGATAAGGGTAAGTCAACCGAGGCCTGACTTGAGGTGCAAATGATATAGATGAGTCAAATGAGGCATGACTCGAGGCACAAATGATATGGTTGACTCAAGCAAGGCCCGGCTTGAGGCACAAATGATATGGTTGAGTCAAACGAGGCCTGACTTAAGGCACAAATGACATGGATGTGTCGAACGAGGCCCGACTCAAGGTACAAAGATATGGGAAAGTCAAACGAGGCCCGGCTCAAGGCGCAAACATATGGGTGAGTCAAAACGAGGCCCAACGCAAGGTTCAAATGATATAGATGAGTCAAACGAGGCCTGACTCGAGGTATAAATGATAAGGGTGAGTCAAATAAGGCCCAGCTCGAGGCACAAATGATATGGGTGAGTCAAACGAGGCCCAACTCGAGGCACAAATGATATGGTTGAGTCAAACAATGCTCGACTCGAGGTGCAAACATATGGAAGAGTCAAATAAGGCCCGACTCAAGGCACAAATGATATGGTTGAGTCAAACAAGGCTTAACTCGAGGCATAAATTATAAGGGTGAGTCAAATGAGGCTCGACTCGAGGCACATATTATTTAGGTGTGTAAAACGAGGCCTAACTCAAGGCGTAAATAATATGGTTGAGTCAAACGAGGTCCGACTTGAGGCATAAATGATATGGGTGAGTCAAACGAGGCCTAACTCGAGGCACAAATGATATGGTTGAGTGAAACGAGGCCCGACTTGAGGCACAAATGATAAGGGTGAGTCAAATGATGCCCAGCCTGAGGTGCAAGGATAAGGGTGAGTCAAAACAAGGCCCAACTCTAGGCACAAATGATATAGTTGAGTCAAACGAGGCCCATCTTGAGGCACAAATGATAAGCGTGAGTCAAATGAGGCTTAACACGAGGCGCAAAGACATGGGTGAGTCAAACGAGGCCTAAATTGAGGCATATATGATATGTTTGAGTCGAACGAGACCTGACTAGAGGTGCAAATGATAAGGGTGAGTCAAATGAGGCCCAGCTCGAGGCACAAATGATATAGGTTAGTCAAACGAGGCCCGACTTGAGGCACAAATGAAATGGTTGAGTCAAATGAGGCCCGATTTGAAGTGCAAATGATATGGTTGAGTCAAACGAGGCCTGACTCGAGGGACAAATGAAATGAGTGAGTCAAACAAGGCCTAACTTGAGGCACAAATGATATGGTTGAGACAAATGAGGCCTGACTCGAGATGCAAATGATAAGGGTAAGTCAATCGAGGCCTGACTCAATGCGCAAATGATATATATGAGTCAAATGAGGTCCGACTCGAGGCACAAATGATATGGTTGAGTCAAACGAGGCCTGACTCAAGGCACAAATGAAATGGTTGAGTCAATTGAGGCTCGACTTGAGGCACAAATGATATGGTTAAGTCAAACAAAGCTCGACTCGAGGTGCAACTTATATGGCGGAGTCAAATGAGGGTTGACTCGAGGCGCAAATAAGAAGGTTAAGTCAAATGAGGCTCGACTCATGGCGCAAATGATATGGTGAGTCAAACAAGGCCTTACTCGATGAGCAAATGATATAGGTGAGTCAAAACTCGATGAGCAAATGATATGGGTGAGTCAAACGAGGCCCGACTCAAGGCGCAAATTATATGACTGAGTGAAACGAGGCCCGACTTGAGGCGTAAATGATATGGGTGAGTCAAACGAGGCCCATCTTGAGGCACAAATAATATGGTTAAGACAAACGAGGCCTGTCTCGAGGTGCAAATGATAAGGGAAAGTCAACCGAGGCCCGACTCGAGGTAGAAATGATATAGGTGAGTCAAATGAGGCCTAACTCGAGGCAAAAATGATATGGTTGACTCAAGCAAGGCCTGGCTTGAGGCAGAAATCATATGGTTGAGTCAAACGAGGCTTGACTCGAGCCACAAATGACATGGGTGAGTCAAACCAGGCCCGACTCGAGGTACAAAGATTAGGGTAAGTCAAACGAGGCCCAACTCGAGGCACAAATGATATGGTTGAGTCAAACAATGCCCGACTCGAGGTACAAACATATGGGAGAGTCAAACGAGGCCTGACTGGAGGTGCAAATGATATGGTTAAGTCAAATGAGGCTCAACTCGAGGTAGAAACTATAAGGGTGAGTCAAATGAGGCTTGACTCGAGGCACATATTATTTAGGTGTGTAAAACGTGGCCTAACTCAAGGCATGAATAATATGGTTGAGTCAAACAAGGTCTAACTTGAGGCATAAATGATATGGGTGAGTCAAACAAGGCCCGACTCGAGGCGCAAATGATATGGTTAAGTGAAACGAGGCCCGACTCGAGGCACAAATGATAAGGGTGAGTCAAACGAGGCCCGACCCGACGCGCAAACATATGGGTGAGTGAAAACAAGGCCCGACTCTAGGCGCAAATGATATAGTTAAGTCAAACGAGGCCCATCTTGAGGCACAAATGATAAGGGTAAGTCAAATGAGGCTCGACTCGAGGCGTAAAGACATGGGTGAGTCAGACGAGGCCCAAATGATATGCTTGAGTCAAACGAGACCTGACTAGAGGTGCAAATGATAAGAGTGAGTCAAATGAGGCCTGGCTCGAGGTACAAATGTCATGGGTGAGTCAAACGAGTCCCAACTCGAGGCACAAATGATATAGGTTAGTCAAACGAGGCCCGACTTGAAAAACAAATGATATGGTTGAGCCAAACGAGGCCTGACTTGAGGCACAAATGAAATGGGTGAGTCAAACGAGGCCTGACTTGAGGCATAAATGATTTGGTTGAGACAAACGTGGCATGATTCGAGGCACAAATGATAAGGGTAAGTCAACTGAGGCCCGACTCGAGGTGCAAATGATATAGGTGAGTCAAACGAGGCCCAACTCAAGGCACAAATGATATGGTTAAGTCAAATGATGCCCGACTCGAGGTGCAATTGATATGGGTGAGTCAAATGAGGCCCGACTCGAGAAGCAAATGATATGGGTGAGTCAAATGAGGCCCAACTTGAGGCACAAATAATATGGTTGAGACAAACAAGTCCCAACTCGAGACGCAAATGATAAGGGTAAGTCAACCGAGGCCCGACTCATGGCACAAATGATATAGGTGAGTCAAACAAGGTCTGACTCGAGGCAGAAATGATATAGTTGAGTCAAACGAAGCTCGACTTGAGGCACAAATGATATGGCTGAGTCAAACGAGGCCTGACTTGAGGCACAAATAATATGGTTGAGACAAACGAGGCCTGACTTGAGGCACAAATGATTTGATTGAGTCAAACGAGGCCGAACTCAAGGCACAAATAATAAGGTTGAGTCAAACGAGGCCCAAATTGAGGCACAAATTATATGGTTGAGTCAAACAAAGCCCGCCTCCAGGCAAAAATGACATGGGTTAGTCAAACAGGGCCTAACTCAAGGCATAAATGATATAAGAGAGTCAAACGAGGCCCAACTCGAGGCACAAATGATATGGTTGAGTGAAACGAGGCCTAACTACAGACGCAAATGATAAGGGTGAGTCAAATGAGGCCTGGCTCGAGGTGCAAATGATATGGGTGAGTCAAACGAGGCCCAACTCGAGGCACAAATAACATGTTTGAGTCAAACGATACCTGACTCGAGGCTCAAACATATAGGAGAGTCAAACGAGGCCTGACTTGAGGCGCAAATGATATGGTTGAGTCAAATAAGGCCCAACTCAAAGCACATGTGATATGGGTAACTCAAATAAGGCCCAACTCGAGGAATAAATAATATGGTTGAGTCAAACGTGGCCTGACTCGAGGCGCATATGATATAGGTGAGTCAAATAAGGCTTGACTCGAGGTGCAAATGATATGGTTAAGTCAAACGAGGCTCGACTCACAGCGCAAATGATATAGTTAAGTCAAACGATGCCTGACTCGAGGCGTAAATTATAAGGGTGAGTCTAATACGGCCCGACTCGAGGCACATATGATTTAGGTGGTCAAACGAGGCCTAACTCGAGGCGTAAATAATATGGTTAAGTCAAATGAGGCCCGACTCAATGCGCATAAGATATAGGTCAGTCAAACGAGGCCTGACACGAGGCGCAAATGATATGGTTGAATCAAATGAGGCCCGACTTGAGGCAAAAATGATGTGGTTGAGACAAACAAGGCCCAACTCGAGGTGCAAATTATAATGGCAAGTCAAATGAGGCCTGACTAGTGGCGCAAATAATATGGTTGAGTGAAACGAGGCCCAACTCGATGTGCAAATGATATGGTTGAGTCAAACAAGGCCTGACTTAAGGTGCAAATGATATGGGTGAGTCAAACGAGGCCCAACTCAGGGCACATATAATTTAGGAGAGTCAAACGAGGCCTAACTCGAGGCATAAATAATATGGTTGAGTCAAACGAGGCCTGACTTGAGGTCATAAGATATAGGTCAGTCAAACGAGGCCCAAATGATATGGCTAAGTCAAACGAGGCTCAACTCGTGGCGCAAATGATATGGTTGAGTCAAACGAGGCCAAACTCAAGGCCCAAATGATATGGTTAAGTCAAACGAGGCTTGACTCAAGGCACAAATGATAAGGGTGAGTCAAAAGAGGCCCGACTCTAGGCGTAAATTAGAAGGGTAAGTCAATTGAGGCCCAACTCGAGGCACATATGATTTAGGTGAGTCAAACGACGCCTAGCTCGAGGGGTAAATAATATGGTTGAGTCAAACGAGGCTCGACTCAAGACGCATAAAATATGGGTAAGTCAAACGAGGCCCGACTCATGGCGCAAATGATATGATTAAGTCAAACGAGGCCCAACTTGAGGCGCAATCATTTGGGTGAGTCAAATGAGGCTTGACTCGAGGCACAAATGATATGGTTGAGTTAAACGAGGCTTAACTCGAGGTGCAAATGGTAAGGGTGAGTTAGACGACACTCGACTCGAGGCACAACTGATATGGTTGAGTCAAACCAGGCTCGACTTGAGGAGCAAATGAGATAGGATAATTAAACGAGGCCCAACTCGATACGCAAATGATATGGGTGAGTCAAACGAGGCCCAACTCGAGGCACAAATGATATAAGTTAGTCAAATGAGGCCCAACTTGAGGCGCAAATAATATGGTTGAGTCAAATAAGAACTGACTCAGGGTGTAAATGATAAGGGTAAGTCAAATGAGGCCTGACTTGAGGCACAAATAATCTGTTTGAGTCAAATGAAGCTCGACTCGAGGTGCAACTGATAGGTGGAGTTAAATAAGGATTGACTCGCGGCGCGAATGAGAAGGTTGAGCTAAATGAGCCTCAACTCGAGGTGCAAATGATATGGGTGAGTCAAACGAGGCCTGACTCTAGGCGCAAATGATATTGTTGAGTCAAACGAGGCCCGACATGAGGCACAAATCATAAGCGTGAGTCAAATGAGGCTTGACTCGAGGTGTAAAGACATGGGTGAGACAAACGAGGCCCAAATTGAGGCACAAATGATATGGTTGTGTCAAATGAGGCCTCACTAGAGGCACAAATGATAAGGGTGAGTCAAATGAGGACCAGCTCGAGGCACAAATGATATGGGTGAGTCAAACGAGGCCCAACTAAAGGCACAAATGATATAGGTTAGTCAAACGAGGGCCGACTTGAGGCGCAAATAATATGGTTGAGTCAAACGAGACCCAACTCGAGGGGTAAATGATAAGGGTAAGTCAAATGAGACCTGACTCGAGGCACAAATGATATAGCTGAGTCAAACGAGGCTCGACTCAAGGCACAAATGAAATGGTTGAGTCAAAAGAGGCCCGACTTGAGGCGTAAATAATCTAGTTGAGTCAAACGAAGCTCAACTCGAGGCACAACTGATACGGGGGAGTCAAACAAGGCTTGACTCGCAGCGCAAATGAGAAGGTTGTGTCAAATGAGGCACAACTCAAGGTTCAAATGATATGGGTGAGTCAAACGAGGCCCTACTAGATGCGCAAATGATATGGGTGAGTCAAACGAGGCCCGACTCGAGGCGCAAATGATATGGTTGAGTCAAACAAGGCCCGACTAGAGGCACAAATGATATGGATGAGTCAAATGAGGCCCGACTTGTGGCACAAATTATATGGGTGAGTCAAACGAGGCCCAACTCAAGGCAAAAATGTTAAGGGTAAGTCAACCGAGGAGTGACTCGAGGCACAAATAATATAGGTGAGTCAAACGAAGCCCGACTCGAGGCACAAATGATATGGTTGACTCAAACGAGGCTTGACTTGAGGCGCAAATGATATGGTTAAGTCAAACAAGGCCTGACTCAAGTCACAAATGACATGGGTGAGTCCAACGAGGCCCGACTCGAGGTGCAAACATATGTGTAAGTCAAACGAGCCTGGCACGAGGTGCAAACATATGGGTGAGTCAAAATGAGGCCGAACTCGAGGTGTAAATCATATCGTTAAGTCAAATGAGGCCTGACTCGAGGCGCAAATGACAAGGGTGTGTAAAATGAGGACCAACTTGAGGTGCAAACACATGGGTGAGTCAAACGAGGCCCAACTCGAGGCACAAACGATATGGTTGAGTCAAACGAGGCCTAACTTGAGGCACAAATGAAATGGTTGAGTCAAACGAGGCCTGACTTGAGGTACAAATGAAATGGGTGAGTCAAACGAGGCCCAACTCGAGGCGCAAATGATAAGGGTGAGTCAAACGAGGCCGGCCCAAGGCACAAACATATGGGTGAGTCAAAACGAGGCCTGACTCGATGCACAAATGATAAGGGTGAGTCAAATGAGACCCGACTCGAGGCGCAAAGACATGGGTGAGTCAAACGAGGACCAACTCGTGGCACAAATGATGTGGTTGAGTCAAACGAGGCCTTTCTCAAGGTGCAAACATATGTGTAAGTCAAACAAGGCCCGACTCGACGCACAAATGATATGGTTGACTCAAAAGAGGCCCGAGTCAAGGCGCAAATGAGATGGCTGAGTCAAACAAGGCCTGAGTTGAGGTACAAATGATATGGGAGAGTCAAACGAGGCCCCACTCAAGGCACGAACACATGGTTGAGTGAAATGAGGCCCAACTCGAGGCGTAAATGATTTGCTTAAATCAAACAAGTCCCGAATTGAGGCGCAAATGATACGGGTGAGTCAAATGAGGCCCGACTCGAGGTGCAAATGATATGGTTGAGTCAAACGAGGCCCAACTCGAGGTGCAAATGGTAAGGCTTAGTCAAACAAAGCCTGACTCGAGGCGCAAATGATATTGTTGAGTCAAACGAGGCCCGACTTGAGGCGCAAATAATGTGGTTGAGTCAAACGAGGCCAGACTCGAGGTGCAGATGATATGGTTGAGTCAAACAAGGCCCGACTCAAGGCACAAATGATAAGGCTTAGTCAAACGAAGCCTGGCTCGAGGCGCAAATGATATGATTGAGTCAAACCAGGCAGGACTCGAGGTGTAAATGATGTGGTTGAGTCAAACGATGCCCGACTCGAGGCGCAAATGATATGGTTAAGTCAAACGAGGACCAACTCGAAGCAGAAATGATGTGGTTGAGTCAAACGAAGCCCATCCCGAGTTGCAAACATATGTGTAAGTCAAACGATTCCCGACTCGAGGCGCTATTGATATGGTAGAGTCAAACGAGGCCCGACTCGAGGCCCAAATGATATGGTTAAGTCAAACGACACCCAAATCGAGGCACAAATGATAAGGCTCAGTCAAATGAAGCGTAACTCGAGGCACAAATGATATGGTTAAGTCAAACGAGGCCCAACTCGAGGCACAAATGCTATGGGTGAGTCAAATGATGCCTGACTCAAGTTGCAAACATAAAGGTTAGTCAAACGAGGCCCGACTCAAGTTGAAAACATAACGGTTAGTTAAACGAGGCCCACCTTGAGGCGTAAATGATATGGTTGAGTCAAACGAGGCACGACTTGAGTTGCAAATGATGTGGTTGAGTCAAATAAGGACTGACTCAAGGTGCAAATGATATGGTTGAGTCAAATGAGGAACGACTCGAGGTGCAAATGATATCGTTCAGTCAAACGAGTCCTGACAAGAGGTACAAATGATATGGTTGAGTTAAACGAGGCCTGACTCGAGGCGCAAATGATATGGTTGAGTCAAATAAGGCCCAACTTGGGGTGCAAATGATATGGTTGAGTCAAACAAGGCTCGACTCGAGGTGCAAATGATATGGTTGAGTCAAATAAGGCCTAACTTGAGGCTCAAATGATGTGGTTGAGTCAAACGAGGCCCATCTCAAGGTGCAAACATATGTGTAAGTCAAACAAGTACTGACTCGAGGCTCAAATGATATGGGTGAGTCAAACGAGGCCCGACTCAAGTTGTAAACATAAGGGTGAGTCAAACAAGGCCCACCTCAAGGCGCAAATGATATGGTTAAGTCAAACAATGCACGACTCAGGTGCAAATAATGTGGTTGAGTCAAACGAGGCCTGACTCGTGGTGCAAATGATATGGTTGAGTCAAACGAGGCCTGACTTGAGGCGTAAATGATGTGGTTGAGTCAAATGTGGCCCATCTCGAGTTGCAAAGATATGCGTAAGACAAACAAGTCCCGACTCGATGGTCAAATGATACGGTTGAGTCAAACGAGGCCCGACTCGAGGCGCAAATGATATGGTTGAGTCAAACGAGGCACGACTCGAGGTGCAAATGATATGGTTGTGTCAAACGAGGCCCGACTCGAGGCGCAAATGATGTGGTTGAGTCAAATGAGGCCCATCTCGAGGTACCAACGCATGTGTAAGTCATACGAGTCCCGACTCGAGGCGCTAATGATGTGGTTGAGTCAAATGAGGCTCGACTCGAGGCACAAATGATGTGGTTGAGTCAAACGACGCCTTTCTCGAGGTGCAAACATATGTGTAAGTCAAATAAGGCCCGACTCAATGCACAAATGATATGGTTGACTCTAAAAGGCCCGAGTCAAGGTGCAAATGAGATGGCTGTGTCAAACAAGGCTGACTCAAGGTACAAATAATATGGGAGAGTCAAACGAGGCCCCACTCAAGGCGTAAACACATGGGTGAGTGAAACGAGGCCCAACTCGAGGTGCAAATGATTTGCTTAAATCAAACAAGTCCCGCCTAGAGGCACAAATGATACAGGTGAGTCAAATGAGGCCTGACTCGAGGTGCAGATGACATGGTTGAGTCAAACGAGGCCAAACTCGAGGCGCAAATGATAAGGCTTAGTCAAACGAAGCTCGACTCAAGGTGCAAATGATATTGTTGAGTTAAACGAGACCCGACTTGAGGCGCAAATGATGTGGTTGAGTCAAATGAGGCCCGACTCGAGGCGCAAACATATGAGTGAGTCAAACATGCTCAACTTGAGGTGCAAATGATATGGTTGAGTCAAACAAGGCCTGACTCGAGGCTCAAATGATGTGGTTGATTCAAACGAGGCCCATCTCAAGGTGCAAACATATGTGTAAGTCAAACAAGTCCTGACTCGAAGCTCAAATGATATGGTTAAGTCAAACGAGGCACGACTCGAGGTACAAATGATATGGTTCAGTCAAACGAGTCTCGACAAGAGGTACAAATGATATGGTTGAGTCAAACGAGGACTGACTCGAGGTGCAAATGATATGGTTGAGTCAATCAAGGCCCATCTCAGGGTGCAATTGATATGGCTAAGTCAAACGAGGACCGATTCGAGGTGCAAATGATATGGTTGAGTCAAACGAGGCCTGACTTGAGGCTCAAATGATGTGGTTGAGTCAAATGAGGCCCATCTCAAGGTGCAAACATATGTGTAAGTAAAACAAGTCCTGACTCGAGGCTCAAATGATATGTGTGAGTCAAACGAGGCCCGACTCAAGTTGCAAACATTAGGGTGAGTCAAACGAGGCCCACCTTAAGGTGCAAATGATATGGTTAAGTCAAACAAGGCACGACTCAGGTGCAAAGAATGTGGTTGAGTCAAATGATGCCCAACTCGTGGTGCAAATGATATGGTTGAGTCAAACGAGGCCTGACTCGAGGCACAAATGATGTGGTTGAGTCAAACGAGGCCCATCACGAGGTGCAAAGATATGTGTAAGTCAAACAAGTCCCAACACGATGCTCAAATGATATGGTTGACTCAAACTAGGCTTAAGTCGAGGCGCAAATGATATGGTTGAGTCAAACGAGGCATGACTCGAGGTGCAAATGATGTGGTTGAGTTAAACGAGGTTCGACCCGAGGTGCAAATGATATGGTTGAGTCAAACGAGGCCCGACTGGAGGTGCAAATGATATGGTTAAGTCAAACGAGGCCCGACTCGAGGCACAAATGATGTGGTTGAGTCAAATAAGGCTCATCTCGAGGTGCCAACATATGTGTAAGTCATACGAGTCCCGACTCGAGGTGCTAATGATATGGTTGAGTCAAATGAGGCCTGACTCGAGGCACAAATGCTGCGGTTGAGTCAAACGAGGCCTTTCTCGAGGTGCAAACATATGTGTAAGTCAAACAAGGCCCAACTCGACGCACAAATGATATGGTTGACTCAAAAGAGGCCCGAGTCAAGGCGCAAATGAGATGACTGAGTCAAACAAGGCCTGACTCGAGGTACAAATGATATGGGAGAGTCAAACACGGCCCCACTCAAGTCGCAAACACATGGGAAAGTGAAATGAGGCTTAACTCGAGGCACAAATGATTTGCTTAAATCAAACAAATCCCGACTCGAGGCGCAAATGAAATGGGTGAGTCAAATAAGGCCCGACTTGAGGTGCAGATGATATGGTTGAGTCAAACGAGGCCCGACTTGAGGCGCAAATGAGAAGGCTTAGTCAAACAAGGCCCGACTTGAGGCGCAAACATATGGGTAAGTCAAACGAGGCCGGACTCAAGGCGCAGATGATATTGTTGAGTCAAACGAGGTCCGACTTGAGGCGCAAGCATATGGGTGAGTCAAATGAGGCCAGACTCAAGGCGTAGATGATATGGTTGAATCAAACGAGGCCCAACTCAAGGCACAAATGATAAGGCTTAGTCAAATGAAGCCTAGCTCGAGGTGCAAATGATATGGTTAAGTCAAATGAGGAAGGACTCGAGGTGTAAATGATGTGGTTGAGTTAAACGAGGCCCGACTCGAGGTGCAAATCATATGGTTAAGTCAAATGAGGACTGACTCGAGGCGCAAATGATGTGGTTGAGTCAAACGAGGCCCATCCCGAGGTGCAAAGATATGTGTAAGTCAAACAAGTCTCGACTCGATGCTCAAATGATATGGTTGAGTCAAACGAAGCCCGACTCGAGGCGCAAATGATATTGTTTACTCAAATGAGGCCCGACTTGAGGCGCAAATGATGCGGTTGAGTCAAACGAGGCTCGACTCGAGACGCAAATGCTAAGGCTTAGTCAAACGAAGCCCGGCTCGAGGTGCGAATGATATGGTTAAGTCAAACGAGGCAGGACTCGAGGTGTAAATGATGTGGTTGAGTCAAACGAGGCCCAACTCGAGGTGCAAATGATATGGTTGAGTTAAATGACAACCAACTCGAGGTGCAAATGATGTGGTTAAACGAGGCCCATCCCGAGGTGCAAACATATGTGTAAGTCAAATGATTCCCGACTCGAGGCATTATTGATATAGTTGAGTCAAATCAGGCCCGACTCGAGTCCCAAATGAGAAGGGTGAGTCAAACGATGCCCAACTCGAGGAGCAAATGATATGATTGAGTCAAACGACACCCGACTTGAGGCACAAATGATAAGGCTCAGTCAAACGAAGCCTGACTCGAGGCACAAATGATATGGTTGAGTCAAACGAGGCCTGACTCAAGTTGCAAACAAAAGGGTTAGTCAAACGAAGCACGACTCCAGGTGCAAATGATATGGTTGAGTCAAACGAGGCCTAACTTGAGCTTCAAATGATGTGGTTGAGTCAAAGGAGGCCCATCTCAAGGTGCAAACATATGTGTAAGTCAAACAAGTCCCGACTTGAGGCTCAAATGATATGGTTAAGTCAAACGAGGCACGACTCGACGTGCAAATGATATGGTTCAGTCAAACGAGTCTCGATAATAGGTGCAAATGATATGGTTGAGTTAAACAAGGCCCGACTCGAGGTGCAAATGATATGGTTCAGTCAAACAAGGCCCAACTCGGGGTGCAAATGATATGGTTAAGTTAAACGAGGCCCGACTCAAGTTGCAAACAAAAGGGTTAGTCAAACGAGGAACGACTCAAGGTGCAAATGATATGGTTGGGTCCAACAAGGCCAAACTCGGGGTGCAAATGATATGGTTGATTCAAACGAGGCCCGACTCGAGGTGCAAATGATATGGTTGAGTCAAACGAGGCCTGACTTGAGCCTCAAATGATGTGGTTGAGTCAAACGAGGCCCATCTCAAGGTGCAAACATATGTGTAAGTCAAACAAGTCCAGACTCGAGGCTCAAATGATATGGTTAAGTCAAACGAGGCGCGACTCGAGGTGCAAATGATATGGTTCAGTCAAACGAGTCCCGACAAGAGGTGCAAATGATATGGTTGAGTTAAACGAGGCCCAACTCGAGGTGCAAATGATATGGTTGAGTCAAACAAGGCCCAACTCAGGGTGCAAATGATATGGTTGAGCCAAACGAGGCCTGACTCAAGGTGCAAATGATACGGTTGTGTCAAACAAGGCCTGACTTAAGCCTCAAATGATGTGGTTGAGTCAAACAAGGCCCATCTCAAGGTGCAAACATATGTGTAAGTCAAACAAGTCCCGACTCGAGGCTCAAATGATATGTGTGAGTCAAACGAGGACCGACTCAAGTTGTAAACATTAGGGTGAGTCAAACAAGGCCCACCTCATGGCGCAAATGATATGGTTAAGTGAAACAAGGCATGACTCAGGTGCAAAGAATGTGGTTGAGTCAAACAAGGCCTGACTCGAGGCACAAATGATGTGGTTGAGTCAAACGAGGCCCATCTCAAGGTGCAAAGATATGTGTAAGTCAAACAAGTCCCGACTCGATGCTCAAATGATATGGTTGACTCAAACCAGGCCTAACTCGAGGTGCAAATGATATGGTTGAGTTAAACGAGGTACGACTCGAGGTGCAAATGATGTGGTTCTGTTAAACGAGTCTCGACAAGAGGTGCAAATGATATGGTTGAGTTAAACGAGGTTCGACTCGAGGTGCAAATGATATGGTTGAGTCAAACGAGGCCCGACTTAAGGTGCAAATGATATGGTTGAGTCAAACGAGGTCCGACTCGAGGTGCAAATGATGTGGTTGAGTCAAATGAGACCCATCTCGAGGTGCCAACATATGTGTAAGTCATACAAGTCCCGACTCGAGGTGCTAATGATATGGTTGAGTCAAATGAGGCCTGACTCGAGGCACAAATGATGTGGTTGAGTCAAACGAGGCCTTTCTCGAGGTGTGAACATATGTGTAAGTCAAACAAGGCCCGACTCGACGCACAAATGATATGGTTGACTCAAAAGAGGCTCGAGTCAAGACACAAATGAGATGACTGAGTCAAACAAGGCCTGACTCAAGGTACAAATGATATGGGAGAGTCAAATGAGGCCCCACTCAAGGCGCAAACACATGGGTGAGTCAAACGAGGCTCAACTCAAGGTGCAAATGATTTGGTCAAATCAAACAAATCCTGACTTGAGGCACAAATGAAACGGGTGAGTCAAATGAGGCCCGACTCGAGGTGCAGATGATATCATTGAGTCAAACGAGGCCCGACTCCAGGCGCAAATGATAAGGCTTAGTCAAACGAGGCCCGACTTGAGGCACAAACAAATGGGTGAGTTAAACGAGGCCAAACTCGAGGCACAGTTGAATCAAACGAGGCCCAACTCAAGGCACAAATGATAAGGCTTAGTCAAACGAAGCCTAGCTCGAGGTGCAAATTATATGGTTAAGTCAAACGAGGCAGGACTCGAGGTCTAAATGATGTGGTTGAGTCAAACGAGGCCCGACTCGAGGTGCAAATGATATGGTTGAGTCAAACGAGGACCGACTTGAGGGCAAATGATGTGGTTGAGTCAAACGAGGCCCATCCCAAAGTGCAAAGATATGTGTAAGTCAAACAAGTCCCGACTCGATGCTCAAACGATATGGTTGAGTTAAACGAAGCCTGACTCGAGGCGCAAATGATATTGTTCAGTCAAATGAGGCCCGACTTGAGGCGCAAATGATGCGGTTGAGTCAAACGAGGCCCGACTCGAGCCGCAAACATATGGGTGAGTCAAACAAGGCCCGACTCGAGGCACAAATGATATGGTTAAGTCAAACGAGGCCCGACTCGAGGCACAAATGCTAAAGCTTAGTCAAACGAAGCCCGACTTGAGGCACAAACATATGGGTGAGTCAAATGAGGCTGGACTCGAGGCGCAGATGATATTGTTGAGTCAAACGAGGACCAACTTGAGGCGCAAACATATGGGTGAGTCAAACGAGGCCAGACTCAAGGCGCAGATGATATGGTTGAATCAAACGAGGCCCAACTCGAGGCACAAATGATAAGACTTAGTCAAACGAAGCCCGGCCTGAGGTGCAAATGATATGGTTAAGTCAAACGAGGCAGGACTCGAGGTGCAAATGATGCGGTTGAGTCAAACGAGGCCCAACTCGAGGTGCAAATGATATGGTTGAGTCAAACGAGGACCGACTCGAGGCACAAATGATGTGGTTAAGTCAAACGAGGCCCATCCCGAAGTGCAAACATATGTGTAAGTCAAATGATTCCCGACTCGAGGCGCTATTGATATGGTTGTGTCAAACGAGGCCTGACTCGAGGCCTAAATGAGAAGGGTGAGTCAAACGATGTTCGACTCGAGCCACAAATGATATGGTTGAGTTAAACGATGCTCGACTCGAGGCACAAATAATAAGGCTCAGTCAAACAAAGCCTGACTCGAGGCACAAATGATATGGTTGAGTCAAACGAGGCCCGACTCAAGTTGGAAACAAAAGGGTTAGTCAAACAAGGCACGACTCGAGGTGCAAATGATATGGTTGAGTCAAACAAGGCCCAACTCGGGGTGCAAATGATATGGCTGAGTCAAATGAGGCCTGACTCGAGGTGCAAATAATATGGTTGAGTCAAACGAGGGCCGACTCGAGGTGCAAATAATATGGTTGAGTCAAATAAGGCCTGACTTGAGCCTCAAATGATGTTGTTGAGTCAAACGAGGCCCATCTCAAGGTGCAAACATATGTGTAAGTCAAACAAGTCCCGACTCGAGGCTCAAATGATATGGTTAAGTCAAACGAGGTGTAACTCGAGGTGCAAATGATATGGTTCAGTCAAACGAGTCCCGGCAAGAGGTGCAAATGATATGGTTGAGTTAAACGAGCCCCGACTCGAGATGAAAATGATATGGTTGAGTCAAACAAGGCCCAACTCGGGGTGCAAATGATATGGTTGAGTCAAACGAGGCCAGACTCAAGTTGCAAACAAAAGGGTTAGTCAAACGAGGCTCGACTCGAGGTGCAAATGATATGGTTGAGTCAAACAAGGCCCAACTCGGGGTGCAAATGATATGGTTGCATCAAACAAGGCCCGACTCGAGGTGCAAATGATATGGTTGAGTCAAACGAGGCCTAACTTAAGCCTCAAATGATGTGGTTGAGTCAAACGAGGCCCATCTCAAGGTGCAAACATATGTGTAAGTCAAATAAGTCTAGACACGAGGCTGAAATGATATGGTTATGTCAAACGAGGCACGACTCGAGGTGCAAATATAATGGTTGAGTCAAACGAGGCCTGACTTGAGTCTCAAATGATGTGGTTGAGTCAAACGAGGCCAATCTCAAGGTACAAACATATGTGCAAGTCAAACAAGTCCCGAGTCGAGGCTCAAATGATATGGTTAAGTCAAACGAGGCGCGACTCAAGTTGCAAATGATATGGTTCAGTCAAATGAGTCCCAGTAAGAGGTGCAAATGATATGGTTGAGTTAAACGAGGCCCAACTCGAGGTGCAAATAATATGGTTGAGTCAAACGAGGCCCGACTCAAGTTGCAAACAAAAGGGTTAGTCAAACGAGGCACGACTCGAGGTACAAATGATATGGTTGAGTCAAACAAGGCCCAACTCGGGATGCAAATGATATGGTTGAGTCAAACGAGGCCCGACTCGAGGTGCAAATGATATGGTTGAGTCAAACGAGGCCTGACTTGAGTCTCAAATGATGTGGTTGAGTCAAACGAGGCCAATCTCAAGGTACAAACATATGTGCAAGTCAAACAAGTCCCGAGTCGAGGCTCAAATGATATGGTTAAGTCAAACAAGGCGCGACTCAAGTTGCAAATGATATGGTTCAGTCAAATGAGTCCCAGTAAGAGGTGCAAATGATATGGTTGAGTTAAACGAGGCCCAACTCGAGGTGCAAATAATATGGTTGAGTCAAACGAGGCCCGACTCAAGTTGCAAACAAAAGGGTTAGTCAAACGAGGCACGACTCGAGGTACAAATGATATGGTTGAGTCAAACAAGGCCCAACTCGGGATGCAAATGATATGGTTGAGTCAAACGAGGCCCGACTCGAGGTGCAAATGATATGGTTGAGTCAAACGAGGCCTGACTTGAGTCTCAAATGATGTGGTTGAGTCAAACGAGGCCAATCTCAAGGTACAAACATATGTGCAAGTCAAACAAGTCCCGAGTCGAGGCTCAAATGATATGGTTAAGTCAAACGAGGCACGACTCAAGTTGCAAATGATATGGTTCAGTCAAATGAGTCCCAGTAAGAGGTGCAAATGATATGGTTGAGTTAAACGAGGCCCAACTCAAGGTGCAAATAATATGGTTGAGTCAAACGAGGCTCGACTCAAGTTGCAAACAAAAGGGTTAGTCAAACGAGGCACGACTCGAGGTACAAATGATATGGTTGAGTCAAACAAGGCCCAACTCGGGATGCAAATGATATGGTTGAGTCAAACGAGGCCCGACTTGAGGTGCAAATGATATGGTTGAGTCAAACGAGGCCTGACTTGATCCTCAAATGATGTGGTTGAGTCAAACGAGGCCCATCTCAAGGTGCAAACATATGTGTAAGTCAAACAAGTCTAGACTCGAGGCTCAAATGATATGGTTAAGTCAAACGACACGTGACTCGAGGTGCAAATGATATGGTTCAGTCAAACAAGGCCCAACTCGTGGTGCAAATGATATGGTTGAGTTAAATGAGGCATGACTTGAGCCTCAAATGATGTGGTTGAGTCAAACAAGGCCCATCTCAAGGTGCAAACATATATGTAAGTCAAACAAGTCCCGACTCGAGGCTCAAATGATATGGTTAAGTTAAACGAGGCACGACTCGAGGTGCAAATGATATGGTTGAGTAAAACAAGGCTCAACTCGGGGTGCAAATGATATGGTTGAGTCAAACGAGGCCCGACTCGAGGTGCAAATGATATGGTTGAGTCAAACGAGGCTTGACTTGAGTCTCAAATGATGTGGTTGAGTCAAACGAGGCCAATCTCAAGGTACAAACATATGTGCAAGTCAAACAAGTCCCGAGTCGAGGCTCAAATGATATGGTTAAGTCAAACGAGGCACGACTCAAGTTGCAAATGATATGGTTCAGTCAAATGAGTCCCAGTAAGAGGTGCAAATGATATGGTTGAGTTAAACGAGGCCCAACTCGAGGTGCAAATAATATGGTTGAGTCAAACGAGGCCCGACTCAAGTTGCAAACAAAAGGGTTAGTCAAACGAGGCACGACTCGAGGTACAAATGATATGGTTGAGTCAAACAAGGCCCAACTCGGGATGCAAATAATATGGTTGAGTCAAACAAGGCCTGACTTGATCCTCAAATGATGTGGTTGAGTCAAACGAGGCCCATCTCAAGGTGCAAACATATGTGTAAGTCAAACAAGTCTAGACTCGAGGCTCAAATGATATGGTTAAGTCAAACGAGACGACTCGAGGTGCAAATGATATGGTTCAGTCAAACAAGGCCTAACTCGTGGTGCAAATGATATGGTTGAGTTAAATGAGGCATGACTTGAGCCTCAAATGATGTGGTTGAGTCAAACAAGGCCCATCTCAAGGTGCAAACATATATGTAAGTCAAACAAGTCCCGACTCGAGGCTCAAATGATATGGTTAAGTTAAACGAGGCACGACTCGAGGTGCAAATGATATGGTTGAGTAAAACAAGGCCCAACGCGGGGTGCAAATGATATGGTTGAGTCAAACGAGGCCCGACTCGAGGTGCAAATGATATGGTAGAGTCAAACGAGGCCTGACTTGAGCCTCAAATGATGTGGTTGAGTCAAACGAGGCCCATCTCAAGGTGCAAACAAATGTGTAAGTCAAACAAGTCCCGACTTAAGGCTCAAATGATATGGTTAAGTCAAACGAGGCACGACTCGAGGTGCAAATTATATGGTTGAGTCAAACAAGGCCTAACTCGGGGTGTAAATGATATGGTTGAGTCAAATGAGGCTCGACTCGAGGTGCAAATAAAATTGTTGAGTCAAACGAGGCCTGACTTGAGCCTCAAATGATGTGGTTGAGTCAAACGAGGCCCATCTCAAGGTGCAAACATATGTGTAAGTCAAACAAGTCCTAACTCAAGGTTGAAATGATATGGTTAAGTCAAATGAGGCATGACTCGAGGTGCAAATGATATGGTTGAGTCAAACACGGCCCAACTCAGGGTGCAAATGATATGGTTAAGTCAAACGAGTCTCGACTCGGGGAGCAAATGATATGGTTGAGTCAAACGACGCTTGACTTGAGCCTCAAATGATGTGGTTGAGTCAAACGAGGCGCAACTCAAGGTGCAAACATATGTGTAAGTCAAACAAGTCCTGACTCAAGGCTCAAATGATATGGTTAAGTCAAACGAGGCACGACTCGAGGTGCAAATGATATGGTTCAGTCAAATGAGTCCCGACAAGAGGTGCAAATGATATGGTTGAGTGAAACGAGGCCCGACTCGAGGTGCAAATGATATGGTTGAGTCAAACAAGGCCCAACTCGGGGTGCAAATGATATGGTTGAGCACAACGAGGCCCGTCTCGAGGTGCAAATGATATGGTTGAGTCAAACGAGGCCTGACTTGAGCCTCAAATGATGTGGTTGAGTCAAATGAGGCCCATCTCAAGGTGCAAACATATGTGTAAGTCAAACAAGTCCTGACTCGAGGCTCAAATGATATGGTTAAGTCAAACGAGGTGCGACTCGAGGTGCAAATGATATGGTTCAGTCAAACGAGTCCCGACAAGAGGTGCAAATGATATGGTTGAGTTAAACGAGGCCCGACTCGAGGTGCAAATGATGTGGTTGAGCAAAACAAGGCCCAACTCGGGGTGCAAATGATATGGTTGTGTCAAATGAGGCTCGACTCGAGGTGCAAATGATGGTTGAGTCAAACGAGGCCTGACTTGAGCCTCAAATGATGTGGTTGAGTCAAATGAGGCCCATCTCAAGGTTCAAACATATGTGTAAGTCAAACATGTCCTAACTTGAGGCTCAAATAATATGGTTAAGTCAAACGAGGCATGACTCGAGGTGCAAATGATATGGTTGGGTCAAACGAGGCCCGACTCGAGGTGCAAATGATATGGTTGAGTCAAACGAGGCCTGACTTGAGCCTCAAATGATGTGGTTGAGTCAAACGAGGCCATCTCAAGGTGCAAACATATGTGTAAGTCAAACAAGTCCTGACTCGAGGCTCAAATGATATGGTTAAGTCAAACGGGGCACGACTCGAGGTGCAAATGATATGGTTCAGTCAAACGAGTCCCAACAAGAGGTGCAAAAGATATGGTTGAGTTAAACGAGGCTTGACTCGAGGTGCAAATGATAAGGTTGAGTCAAACAAGGCCAAACTCGGGGTGCAAATGATATGGTTGGGTCAAATGAGGCCCAACTCGAGGTGCAAATGATGTGGTTGAGTCAAACGAGGCCGATCTCGAGGTGCAAACATATGTGTAAGTCAAACGAGTCCTGACCTGAGGCACTAATGATATGGTTGAGTCAAACGATGCTCGACTCGAGGCGCAAAGTTGAGTCAAATGAGGCCTTTATCGAGGTGCAAACATATGTGTAAGTCAAACGAGGACCGACTCGACGCACAAATAATATACTTTACTCAAAAGTGGCACAAGTTGAGGCGCAAATGATATGGCTGAGTCAAACGAGGCCTGACTCGAGGTACAAATGATATGGTTGAGTCAAATGAGGCCCCACTCAAGGTAGAAACACATGGGTGAGTGATACAACGCCTAACTCGAGGCGAATATGATTTGGTTAAGTCAAACAAGTCCCGACTCGAGGAGCAAATGATATGGGTGAGTCAAACAAGACCTAACTCACGGCGCAAACATATGGGTGAGTCAAATGAGGCCCGACTCGAGGCGCAAATGATAAGGCTTAGTCAAACGAAGCTTGACTTGAGGCGCTAATGATATGGTTAAATCAAACAAGGCCCGACTCGAGGCGCAAATGAGAAGGGTTAGTCAAACAATGCCCGACTCGAGGCACAAATGATATGGTTGAGTCAAACGAGGCCTGACTCGAGGCACAAATTATAAGGCTCAGTCAAACGAAGCCCGGCTCGAGGTGCAAATAATATGGTTGAGTCAAAAAGGCCCGACTCGCAGCACAAATGATATGCGTGAGTCAAATGAGGCCCAACTCAAGTTGCAAACATAAGGGTGAGTCAAATGAGGCCCACCTCGAGGCGCAAATGATATGGTTGAGTCAAACGAGGCACGACTCGAGGTGCAAATGATGTGGTTGAGTCAAACGAGACTCGACTCGAGGCACAAATGATGTGGTGGAGTCAAACAAGGCCCATCTTGAGGTACAAACATATGTGTAAGTCAAACGAGTCCCGACTCGATGCTCAACTAATATGGTTGAGTCAAACAAGGCCCGACTCGAGACGTAAATGATATGGTTGAGTCAAATGAGGCACGACTCGAGGTGCAAATAATGTGGTTCAGTCAGATGAGTCCCAACAAGAGGTGCAAATGATATGGTTGAGTTAAACGAGGCCTGACTCGAGGTGTAAATGATATGGTTGAGTCAAACGAGGCCCGACTCGAGGTGCAAATGATATGGTTGAGTCAAACGAGGCCTGACTTGAGCCTCAAATGATGTGGTTGAGTCAAACGAGGCCCATCTCAAGGTGCAAACAAATGTGTAAGTCAAACAAGTCCCGACTTAAGGCTCAAATGATATGGTTAAGTCAAACGAGGCACAACTCGAGGTGCAAATTATATGGTTGAGTCAAACAAGGCCTAACTCGGGGTGTAAATGATATGGTTGAGTCAAACGAGGCTCGACTCGAGGTGCAAATAAAATTGTTGAGTCAAACGAGGCCTGACTTGAGCCTCAAATGATGTGGTTGAGTCAAACGAGGCCCATCTCAAGGTGCAAACATATGTGTAAGTCAAACAAGTCCTAACTCAAGGCTGAAATGATATGGTTAAGTCAAATGAGGCACGACTCGAGGTGCAAATGATATGGTTGAGTCAAACACGGCCCAACTCAGGGTGCAAATGATATGGTTAAGTCAAACTAGTCTCGACTCGGGGTGCAAATGATATGGTTGAGTCAAACGACGCTTGACTTGAGCCTCAAATGATGTGGTTGAGTCAAACGAGGCGCAACTCAAGGTGCAAACATATGTGTAAGTCAAACAAGTCCTAACTCGAGGCTCAAATGATATGGTTAAGTCAAACGAGGCACGACTCGAGGTGCAAATGATATGGTTCAGTCAAACGAGTCCCAACAAGAGGTGCAAAAGATATGGTTGAGTTAAACGAGGCTTGACTCGAGGTGCAAATGATAAGGTTGAGTCAAACAAGGCCAAACTCGGGGTGCAAATGATATGGTTGGGTCAAATGAGGCCCAACTCGAGGTGCAAATGATGTGGTTGAGTCAAACGAGGCCGATCTCGAGGTGCAAACATATGTGTAAGTCAAACGAGTCCTGACCTGAGGCACTAATGATATGGTTGAGTCAAACGATGCTCGACTCGAGGCGCAAAGTTGAGTCAAATGAGGCCTTTATCGAGGTGCAAACATATGTGTAAGTCAAACGAGGCCCGACTCGACGCACAAATAATATACTTTACTCAAAAGTGGCACAAGTTGAGGCGCAAATGATATGGCTGAGTCAAACGAGGCCTGACTCGAGGTACAAATGATATGGTTGAGTCAAATGAGGCCCCACTCAAGGTAGAAACACATGGGTGAGTGATACAACGCCTAACTCGAGGCGAATATGATTTGGTTAAGTCAAACAAGTCCCGACTCGAGGAGCAAATGATATGGGTGAGTCAAACAAGACCTAACTCACGGCGCAAACATATGGGTGAGTCAAATGAGGCCCGACTCGAGGCGCAAATGATAAGGCTTAGTCAAACGAAGCTTGACTTGAGGCGCTAATGATATGGTTAAATCAAACAAGGCCCGACTCGAGGCGCAAATGAGAAGGGTTAGTCAAACAATGCCCGACTCGAGGCACAAATGATATGGTTGAGTCAAACGAGGCCTGACTCGAGGCACAAATTATAAGGCTCAGTCAAACGAAGCCCGGCTCGAGGTGCAAATAATATGGTTGAGTCAAAAAGGCCCGACTCGCAGCACAAATGATATGCGTGAGTCAAATGAGGCCCAACTCAAGTTGCAAACATAAGGGTGAGTCAAACGAGGCCCACCTCGAGGCGCAAATGATATGGTTGAGTCAAACGAGGCACGACTCGAGGTGCAAATGATGTGGTTGAGTCAAACGAGACTTGACTCGAGGCACAAATGATGTGGTGGAGTCAAACAAGGCCCATCTTGAGGTACAAACATATGTGTAAGTCAAACGAGTCCCGACTCGATGCTCAACTAATATGGTTGAGTCAAACAAGGCCCGACTCGAGACGTAAATGATATGGTTGAGTCAAATGAGGCACGACTCGAGGTGCAAATAATGTGGTTCAGTCAGATGAGTCCCAACAAGAGGTGCAAATGATATGGTTGAGTTAAACGAGGCCTGACTCGAGGTGCAAATGATATGGTTGAGTCAAACGAGGCTCGACTCGAGTTGCAAATGATATGGTTGAGTCGAACGAGGCCCGACTCGAGGTGCAAATGATGTGGTTGAGTCAAACAAGTCCCGACTCAAGGTGCAAATGATATGGTTGAGTCAAACGAGGCTTGACTTGAGCCTCAAATGATGTGGTTGAGTCAAACGAGGCCCATCTCAAGGTGCAAATTATATGGTTGAGTCAAACAAGGCCTAACTCGGGGTGTAAATGATATGGTTGAGTCAAACGAGGCTCGACTCGAGGTGCAAATAAAATTGTTGAGTCAAACGAGGCCTGACTTGAGCCTCAAATGATGTGGTTGAGTCAAACGAGGCCCATCTCAAGGTGCAAACATATGTGTAAGTCAAACAAGTCCCGACTTAAGGCTCAAATGATATGGTTAAGTCAAACGAGGCACGACTCGAGGTGCAAATTATATGGTTGAGTCAAACAAGGCCTAACTCGGGGTGTAAATGATATGGTTGAGTCAAACGAGGCTCGACTCGAGGTGCAAATAAAATTGTTGAGTCAAACGAGGCCTGACTTGAGCCTCAAATGATGTGGTTAAGTCAAACGAGGCCCATCTCAAGGTGCAAACATATGTGTAAGTCAAACAAGTCCTAACTCAAGGCTGAAATGATATGGTTAAGTCAAATGAGGCACGACTCGAGGTGTAAATGATATGGTTGAGTCAAACACGGCCTAACTCAGGGTGCAAATGATATGGTTAAGTCAAACGAGTCTCGACTCGGGGTGCAAATGATATGGTTGAGTCAAACAACGCTTGACTTGAGCCTCAAATGATGTGGTTGAGTCAAACGAGGCGCAACTCAAGGTGCAAACATATGTGTAAGTCAAACAAGTCCTGACTCGAGGCTCAAATGATATGGTTAAGTCAAACGAGGCACGACTCGAGGTGCAAATGATATGGTTCAGTCAAATGAGTCCCGACAAGAGGTGCAAATGATATGGTTGAGTAAAACGAGGCCCGACTCGAGGTGCAAATGATATGGTTGAGTCAAACAAGGCCCAACTCGGGGTGCAAATGATATGGTTGAGCACAACGAGGCCCGTCTCGAGGTGCAAATGATATGGTTGAGTCAAACGAGGCCTGACTTGAGCCTCAAATGATGTGGTTGAGTCAAATGAGGCCCATCTCAAGGTGCAAACATATGTGTAAGTCAAACAAGTCCTGACTCGAGGCTCAAATGATATGGTTAAGTCAAACGAGGTGCGACTCGAGGTGCAAATGATATGGTTCAGTCAAACGAGTCCCGACAAGAGGTGCAAATGATATGGTTGAGTTAAACGAGGCCCGACTCGAGGTGCAAATGATGTGGTTGAGCAAAACAAGGCCCAACTCGGGGTGCAAATGATATGGTTGTGTCAAATGAGGCTCGACTCGAGGTGCAAATGATGGTTGAGTCAAACGAGGCCTGACTTGAGCCTCAAATGATGTGGTTGAGTCAAATGAGGCCCATCTCAAGGTTCAAACATATGTGTAAGTCAAACATGTCCTAACTTGAGGCTCAAATAATATGGTTAAGTCAAACGAGGCATGACTCGAGGTGCAAATGATATGGTTGGGTCAAACGAGGCCCGACTCGAGGTGCAAATGATATGGTTGAGTCAAACGAGGCCTGACTTGAGCCTCAAATGATGTGGTTGAGTCAAACGAGGCCATCTCAAGGTGCAAACATATGTGTAAGTCAAACAAGTCCTGACTCGAGGCTCAAATGATATGGTTAAGTCAAACGGGGCACGACTCGAGGTGCAAATGATATGGTTCAGTCAAACGAGTCCCAACAAGAGGTGCAAAAGATATGGTTGAGTTAAACGAGGCTTGACTCGAGGTGCAAATGATAAGGTTGAGTCAAACAAGGCCAAACTCGGGGTGCAAATGATATGGTTGGGTCAAATGAGGCCCAACTCGAGGTGCAAATGATGTGGTTGAGTCAAACGAGGCCGATCTCGAGGTGCAAACATATGTGTAAGTCAAACGAGTCCTGACCTGAGGCACTAATGATATGGTTGAGTCAAACGATGCTCGACTCGAGGCGCAAAGTTGAGTCAAATGAGGCCTTTATCGAGGTGCAAACATATGTGTAAGTCAAACGAGGCCCGACTCGACGCACAAATAATATACTTTACTCAAAAGTGGCACAAGTTGAGGCGCAAATGATATGGCTGAGTCAAACGAGGCCTGACTCGAGGTACAAATGATATGGTTGAGTCAAATGAGGCCCCACTCAAGGTAGAAACACATGGGTGAGTGATACAACGCCTAACTCGAGGCGAATATGATTTGGTTAAGTCAAACAAGTCCCGACTCGAGGAGCAAATGATATGGGTGAGTCAAACAAGACCTAACTCACGGCGCAAACATATGGGTGAGTCAAATGAGGCCCGACTCGAGGCGCAAATGATAAGGCTTAGTCAAACGAAGCTTGACTTGAGGCGCTAATGATATGGTTAAATCAAACAAGGCCCGACTCGAGGCGCAAATGAGAAGGGTTAGTCAAACAATGCCCGACTCGAGGCACAAATGATATGGTTGAGTCAAACGAGGCCTGACTCGAGGCACAAATTATAAGGCTCAGTCAAACGAAGCCCGGCTCGAGGTGCAAATAATATGGTTGAGTCAAAAAGGCCCGACTCGCAGCACAAATGATATGCGTGAGTCAAATGAGGCCCAACTCAAGTTGCAAACATAAGGGTGAGTCAAACGAGGCCCACCTCGAGGCGCAAATGATATGGTTGAGTCAAACGAGGCACGACTCGAGGTGCAAATGATGTGGTTGAGTCAAACGAGACTTGACTCGAGGCACAAATGATGTGGTGGAGTCAAACAAGGCCCATCTTGAGGTACAAACATATGTGTAAGTCAAACGAGTCCCGACTCGATGCTCAACTAATATGGTTGAGTCAAACAAGGCCCGACTCGAGACGTAAATGATATGGTTGAGTCAAATGAGGCACGACTCGAGGTGCAAATAATGTGGTTCAGTCAGATGAGTCCCAACAAGAGGTGCAAATGATATGGTTGAGTTAAACGAGGCCTGACTCGAGGTGCAAATGATATGGTTGAGTCAAACGAGGCCCAACTCGAGGTGCAAATGATATGGTTGAGTCAAACGAGGCCTGACTTGAGCCTCAAATGATGTGGTTGAGTCAAACGAGGCCCATCTCAAGGTGCAAACAAATGTGTAAGTCAAACAAGTCCCGACTTAAGGCTCAAATGATATGGTTAAGTCAAACGAGGCACAACTCGAGGTGCAAATTATATGGTTGAGTCAAACAAGGCCTAACTCGGGGTGTAAATGATATGGTTGAGTCAAACGAGGCTCGACTCGAGGTGCAAATAAAATTGTTGAGTCAAACGAGGCCTGACTTGAGCCTCAAATGATGTGGTTGAGTCAAACGAGGCCCATCTCAAGGTGCAAACATATGTGTAAGTCAAACAAGTCCTAACTCAAGGCTGAAATGATATGGTTAAGTCAAATGAGGCACGACTCGAGGTGCAAATGATATGGTTGAGTCAAACACGGCCCAACTCAGGGTGCAAATGATATGGTTAAGTCAAACGAGTCTCGACTCGGGGTGCAAATGATATGGTTGAGTCAAACAACGCTTGACTTGAGCCTCAAATGATGTGGTTGAGTCAAACGAGGCGCAACTCAAGGTGCAAACATATGTGTAAGTCAAACAAGTCCTAACTCGAGGCTCAAATGATATGGTTAAGTCAAACGAGGCACGACTCGAGGTGCAAATGATATGGTTCAGTCAAACGAGTCCCAACAAGAGGTGCAAAAGATATGGTTGAGTTAAACGAGGCTTGACTCGAGGTGCAAATGATAAGGTTGAGTCAAACAAGGCCAAACTCGGGGTGCAAATGATATGGTTGGGTCAAATGAGACCCAACTCGAGGTGCAAATGATGTGGTTGAGTCAAACGAGGCCGATCTCGAGGTGCAAACATATGTGTAAGTCAAACGAGTCCTGACCTGAGGCACTAATGATATGGTTGAGTCAAACGATGCTCGACTCGAGGCGCAAAGTTGAGTCAAATGAGGCCTTTATCGAGGTGCAAACATATGTGTAAGTCAAACGAGGCCCGACTCGACGCACAAATAATATACTTTACTCAAAAGTGGCACAAGTTGAGGCGCAAATGATATGGCTGAGTCAAACGAGGCCTGACTCAAGGTACAAATGATATGGTTGAGTCAAATGAGGCCCCACTCAAGGTAGAAACACATGGGTGAGTGATACAACGCCTAACTCGAGGCGAATATGATTTGGTTAAGTCAAACAAGTCCCGACTCGAGGAGCAAATGATATGGGTGAGTCAAACAAGACCTAACTCACGGCGCAAACATATGGGTGAGTCAAATGAGGCCCGACTCGAGGCGCAAATGATAAGGCTTAGTCAAACGAAGCTTGACTTGAGGCGCTAATGATATGGTTAAATCAAACAAGGCCCGACTCGAGGCGCAAATGAGAAGGGTTAGTCAAACAATGCCCGACTCGAGGCACAAATGATATGGTTGAGTCAAACGAGGCCTGACTCGAGGCACAAATTATAAGGCTCAGTCAAACGAAGCCCGGCTCGAGGTGCAAATAATATGGTTGAGTCAAAAAGGCCCGACTCGCAGCACAAATGATATGCGTGAGTCAAATGAGGCCCAACTCAAGTTGCAAACATAAGGGTGAGTCAAACGAGGCCCACCTCGAGGCGCAAATGATATGGTTGAGTCAAACGAGGCACGACTCGAGGTGCAAATGATGTGGTTGAGTCAAACGAGACTTGACTCAAGGCACAAATGATGTGGTGGAGTCAAACAAGGCCCATCTTGAGGTACAAACATATGTGTAAGTCAAACGAGTCCCGACTCGATGCTCAACTAATATGGTTGAGTCAAACAAGGCCCGACTCGAGACGTAAATGATATGGTTGAGTCAAATGAGGCACGACTCGAGGTGCAAATAATGTGGTTCAGTCAGATGAGTCCCAACAAGAGGTGCAAATGATATGGTTGAGTTAAACGAGGCCTGACTCGAGGTGCAAATGATATGGTTGAGTCAAACGAGGCTCGACTCGAGTTGCAAATGATATGGTTGAGTCGAACGAGGCCCGACTCGAGGTGCAAATGATGTGGTTGAGTCAAACAAGTCCCGACTCAAGGTGCAAATGATATGGTTGAGTCAAACGAGGCTTGACTTGAGGCGCAAACAATGTGGTTGAGTCAAACGAGGCCTTTCTCGAGGTGCAAACATATGTGTAAGTCAAACAAGGCCCGACTCGACACACAAATGATATGGTTGACTCAAAAGAGTCCCTAGTCAAGGCGCAAATGATATGGGAGAGTCAAACAAGGCCTGACTCAAGGTACAAATGATATGGGAGAGTCAAACGAGGCCCCACTCAAGGCGCAAACACATGGGTGAGTGAAACGAGGCCTAACTCGAGGCGTAAATGATTTGGTTAAGTTAAACAAGTCCCGACTTTAGGTGCAAATGATATTGGTGAGTCAAACTAAGCCCAACTCGAGGTGCAGATGATATGGTTGAGTCAAATGAGGCCTGACTCGAGGCACAAATAATAAGGCTTAATCAAACAAAGTCCGACTCGAGGCGCAAATGATATTGTTAAGTTAAACGAGGCACGACTCAAGTCCCAATTGATAAAGGTCAGTCAAACGAGACCTGACTCGAGGCGCAAACAAATCGGTGAGTCAAATGTTGCCTTTCTCGAGGTGCAAACATATGTGTAAGTCAAACAAGGACTAACTTGAGGGGCAAATGGTATGGTTGAGTGAAACGAGGCCCGACTTGAGGCACAAATGATATAGGTGAGTCAAACGAGGCCCGACTCAAGGCACAAACATAAGTGTGAGTCAAACGAGGCCTAACAAGAGGCCAAAACATATGGTTGAGTCAAATGAGGCCTGACTCGAGGCGCAAACATTAGGGTGAGTGAAACGAGGCCTAACTCGAGGCACAGATGATATGGTTAAGTTAAACGAGGCCTGACTCGAGCCGCAAACACATGGGTGAGTCAAACGAGACTAACTTTAGGCGCAAATAATATGGTTGAGTCCAACGAGGCCCAATTCGAGGTGCAAATCATAAGGGTGAGTCAAACAAGGCCCGACTCGAGGCGCAAATGATAACACTTAGTCAAACGAAGCCCTATTCCAGGCGCAAATGATATTGTTGAGTCAAACGAGGGTTGACTCAGGGCCCAATTGATAAGGGTTAGTCAAACGAGGGCCGACTCTAGGCACAAACAAATGGGTGAGTCAAACAAGGCCCAACTCGATGCGCAAACATATGGGTGAGTCAAACGATGCCCGACTCGATGCTGAAACATATGGTTGAGTCAAACGAGGCCTGACTTGACGCACAAATAATATGGTTGAGTCAAACGAGGCCCACCTAGAGGTGCAAATGATAAGAGTGAGTCAAACGAGGCCCGACTCAGGGCGCAAATAATTTGGCTGAGTCAAAAGAGGCCCAACTCAAGGCGCAAATGATATGGCTAAGTCAAACGAGGCTTGACTCGAGGTGCAAATGATATGATTAAGTCAAACGAGGCCCAACTCAAGGTGCAAATGATATTGTTGAGTCAAACGAGGCCTGACTCGGGGCCCAATTGATAAGAGTTAGTCAAACGAAGCCCAACTCGAGGCGCAAATGATATGGCTGAGTCAAATGAAGCTTAACTCGAGGCGTAAAAGATATGGGTGAGTCAAATGAGGCTCGACTCTAGGCGCAAACAAATGGTTGAGTCAAACGAGGACCGACTCAATGCGCAAACATATGGGTGAGTCAAACGAGGCTTGACTCGATGCCGAAACATATGGTTGAGTCAAACGAGGCATGACTCGAGGCACAAACATACAGGTGAGTCAAATGAGGCCCAACTCGAGGCACAAACACATGGGTGAGTCAAATGAGGCCTGACTCGAGGCACAAATAATATGGTTGAGTCAAACGAGGCCCAACTTGAGGTGCAAATGATAAGGATGAGTTAAACGAGGCCCAACTCGGGGAGCAAATGATCTGGTTGAGTCAAAAGAGGCCCAACTCGAGGCATAAATGATATGGCTGAGTCAAACGAGGCCTAACTTGAGGCGAAAACATGTAGGTGAGTCAAAGGAGGCTTGACTCGAGGTGCAAATGATATGGTTGAGTCAAACAAGGTCCAACTCAAGGTGCAAATTATAAGGCTTAGTCAAACGAAGACCGACTCGAGGCGCAAATGATATTGTTAAGTTAAACGAGGCCTGACTCGGGCCCTAATTGATAGGGGTCAGTCAAATGAGGCCCAACTCAAGCCGCAAATGATATAGTTAAGTCAATTGAGGCCCGACTCAAGGCGCAAAAGATATGGGTGAGTAAAATGAGGCTTGACTCTAGACGCAAACAAATGGGTGAGTCAAAGAGGCCCGACTCGATGCACAAACATAGAGGTGAGTCAAACGAGGCCCGACTCGAGGCGCAAACACATGGGTGAGTCAAATGAGTCCTGACTTGAGGCGCAAATAATATGGTTGAGTCAAACGATGCTCAACTCAAGGTGCAAACGATAAGGGTGAGTCAAACGAGGCCCAACTCGGGGCGCAAACAACCTGGTTGAGTCAAAAGAGGCCCAACTTGAGGCGCAAATGACATGGCTTAGTTAAACGAGGCCTGACTCGAGAAATAAATATATGAGTGATTCAAACGAGGCCTGACTCGAGGTGCAAATCATAAGGGTGAGTCAAATGATGCCCAACTCGAGGCGCAAATGATATGGTTGAATCAAACAAGGCAAGACTCGAGGCACAATTGATAAAGCTCAGCCAAACAAAGCCTGACTCGAGGCGCAAACATATGGGCAAGCTAAACAAGGCCCGACTCGAGGCACAACAACATACGTGAGTCAAACAAGTCCCAACTCGAGACACAAATAATAAGGTTAAGTCAAACGAGGCCCGACTCGAGGCACAAATGATATAATTGACTCAAAAGAGGCCCTACTCGAGGCGTAAATGATATGGCAAAGTTAAACAAGGACTGACTCGAGGCACAAATGATATGCGAGAGTCAAACAGGGCCCCACTCAAGGCCCAAACACATGGGTGACGGAAACGGGGCTCAACTCGAGGCACAAATGACTTGGTTAAGTCAAACAAGTCCCAACCCAAGGCGCAAATGATATGGGTGAGTCAAACAAGGCCAGACTCGAGGCGCAAACATATGGGTGAGTCAAACGAGGCCTAACTCGAGGCACAAATGATAAGGCTTAGTGAAACGAAGCCAGACTCAAGGTGCAAATGATATTGTTAAGTCAAACAAGGCCTACCTCGGGACCCAATTGATAAGGGTCAGTCAAATGAGGCTCGACTCTAGGCGCAAACAAATGGGTGAGTCAAACGAGGCCCGACTCGATGTGCAAACATATGGTTGAGTCAAACGAGGCTTGACTCGATGCCAAAAGATATGGTTAAGTCAAACGAGGCCTGACTCGAGGAGCAAACATACAGGTGAGTCAAACGAGGCCTGACTCGAGGCGCAAACACATGGGTGAGTCAAATGAGGCCTGACTCGCGGCAGAAATAATATGGTTGAGTCAAACGAGTCCCAACTCGAGGTGCAAATGATAAGGATGAGTCAAACGAGGCCCAACTTGGGGCACAAGTGATCTGGTTAAGTCAAAAGAGGCCCAACTCGAGGCACAAATGATATGGCTGAGTCAAACGAGGCCTAACTTGAGGCAAAAAACATATGGGTGAGTCAAACGAGGCCTGACTTGAGGCGCAAATGATATGGTTGAGTCAAATGAGGCCCAACTCAAGGTGCAAATTATAAGGCTTAGTCAAACAAAGACCGACTCGAGGCGCAAATGATATTATCAAGTCAAACAAGGCCTGACTCGGGGTCCAATTGATAGGGGTCAGTCAAACGAGGCCCAACTCGAGGCGCAAATGATATAATTATGTCAATTGAGGCCCGACTCAAGGCACGAAAGATATGGGCGAGAAAATGAGGCCCGACTCTAGATGCAAGCAATTGGGTGAGTCAAATAAGGCCCGACTCAAGGCACAAACACATGGGTGAGTCAAACGAGCCCTGACTCGAGGCACAAATAATATGGTTGAGTCAAACGAGGCCCAACTCGAGGTGCAAATGATAAGGGTGAGTCAAACGAGGCCTGACTCGAGGTGCGAAAGATATGGGTGAGAAAATGAGGCCCGACTCTAGACGCAAACAAATGGGAGAGTCAAATGAGGCCCGACACGATGCACAAACATAGAGGTGAGTCAAACGAGGCCCGACTCGAGGCGCAAACACATGGGTGAGTCAAACGAGTCTTGACTCAAGGCGTAAATAATATGGTTGAGTCAAACGAGGCCCAACTCGAGGCGCAAATGATAAGGCTTAGTCAACCGAAGCCCAACTCGAGGTGCAAATGATATTGCTGAGTCAAACGAGGCCCGACTCTAGGCGCAAACATATGGGTGAGTCAAACGAGGCTTGACTTATTGCTGAAACATATGGTGGAGTCAAACGAGCCCTGACTCGAGGCACAAATAATATGGTTGAGTCAAACGAGGCCCAAGTCGAGGTGCAAATGATAAGGATGAGTCAAACGAGGCCCAACTCGGGGCGCAAATGATCTGGTTGAGTCAAAAGAGGCCCAACTTGAGGCACAAATGATATGGCTGAGTCAAACGAGGCCTAACTCGAGGCAAAAACATATGGGTAAGTCAAACGAGGCCTGACTCGAGGCGCAAATGATTTGGTTGAGACAAACGAGGCCCAACTCAAGGCGCAAATTATAAGACTTAGTCAAACAAAGACTGACTCAAGGGCCCAATTGATAAGGGTCAGTCAAACGAGACCCAACTCAAGGCGCAAATGATATAGTTGAGTCAATTGAGGCCCGACTCGAGGTGCGAAAGATAAGGGTGAGTAAAATGAGGCCCGACTCTAGACGCAAACAAATGGGTGAGTCAAATGAGGCCCGACTCAAGGCGCAAACACATGGGTGAGTCAAACGAGCCCTGACTCAAGGCGCAAATAATATGGTTGAGTCAAACGAGGCCCAACTCGAGGTGCAAACGATAAGGGTGAGTCAAACGAGGCCTAGCTCGAGGCGCAAATGATCTGGTTGAGTCAAAGGAGGCCCAACTCGAGGCGCAAATGATATGGCTTAGTCAAATGAGGCCTGACTCGAAGAATAAATATATGGGTGAGTCAAACGAGGCCCAACTCGAGGTGCAAATCATAAGGGTGAGTCAAACGAGGCCCGACTCGAGGCACAAATGAGATGGTTAAGTCAAACAAGGCACGACTTGAGGCACAATTGATAAGGCTCAGCCAAACAAAGCCTGACTCAAGGCACAAATGATATGGTTAGGTCAAACGAGGCCTGACTCAAGGCACAAATGATAAGGGTCAAACAAACGAGGCCTGACTCGACGCACAAATGATATGGTTAAGTCAAATGAGGCCCGACTTGAGGCCTAAAAGATATGGGTGAGTGAAATGAGGCCCAACTTGAGGTGCAAACATATGGGCAAGCCAAACGAGGCCCGACTCAAGGCACAACAACATACGTGAGTCAAACAAGTCCCAACTCGAGGTGCAAATGATAAGGTTGAGTCAAACGAGGCCCGACTTGAGGCACAAATGATATTAGTGCATCAAACAAGGCCCGACTCGAGGCACAAATTATATGGTTGACTCAAAAGAGGCCCTACTCGAGGTGTAAATGATATAGCAAAGTCAAACGAGGCCTGACTCAAGGCACAAATGATATGCGAGAGACAAACAGGGCCCCACTCAAGGCCCAAACACATGGGTGAGTGAAATGGGGCCTAACTCGAGGCACAAATGATTTGGTTAAGTCAAACAAGTCCTAACTCAGGGCGCAAATGATATGCGTGAGTCAAACAAGGCCAGACTCGACGCGCAAACATATGGGTGAGTCAAACGAGGCCCAACTCGAGGTGCAAATGATAAGGCTCACTCAAACAAAGCCCGACTCGAGGTGTAAATGATATTGTTAAGTCAAACGAGGCCTGACTTGGGGCCCAATTGATAAGGGTCAGTCAAATGAGGCCCAACTCTAGGTGCAAACAAATGGGTGAGTCAAACGAGGCCTGATTCTAGGCGCAAACAAATGGGTGAGTCAAACGAGGTCCGACTCAATGCGCAAACATATGGTTGAGTCAAACGAGGCTTGACTCGATGCCAAAACATATGGTTGAGTCAAACGAGGCCTGACTCGAGGCGCAAACATATAGGTGAGTCAAATGAGGCCCGACTCGAGGCGCAAACACATGGGTGAGTCAAATGAGGCCTGACTCGAGGTGGAAATAATATGGTTGAGTCAAACGAGGCCCAACTCGAGGTGTAAATGATAAGGATGAGTCAAACGAGGCCCAACTCAGGGCGCAAATGATTTGGTTGAGTCAAAAGAGGTCCAACTCGAGGTACAAATGATATGGCTGAGTCAAACGAGGCCTAACTCGAGGCAAAAACATATGGGTGAGTCAAACGAGGCCTGACTCGAGGCTCAAATGATATGGTTGAGTCAAACGAGGCCCAAATAAAGGCGCAAATTATAAGGCTTAGTCAAACGAAGACCGACTCAAGGCGCAAATGATATTATCAAGTCAAACGAGGCCTGACTCGGGGCCCAATTGATAGTGGTTAGTCAAATGAGGCCCAACTTGAGGCACAAATGATATAGTTGAGTCAATTGAGACCCGACTCGAGGCGCAAAAGATATGGGTGAGAAAATGAGGCCCGACTCTAGACGCAAACTAATGGGAGAGTCAAATGAGGCCCGACTCGAGGCGCAAAAGATATGGGTGAGAAAATGAGGCCCGACTCTAGACGCAAACAAATGAGAGAGTCAAATAAGGCCCGACTCGCTGCACAAACATAGAGGTGAGTCAAACGAGGCCTGACTCGAGGCGCAAACACATGGGTGAGTCAAACAGGTCTTGACTCGAGGACAAAAATATGGTTGGGTCAAATGTGGCCCAACTCGAGGTACAAATGATAACGGTGAGTCAAACAAGGCCCAACTCAGGGCGGAAACGATCTGGTTGAGTCAAAAGAGGCCCAACTCGAGGCGCAAATGATATGGCTTAATCAAACGAGGCCTGACTCGAGGAATAAATATATGGGTGAGTCAAACGAGGCCCAGCTCAAGGTGCAAATGACATGGTTGAGTCAAGCAAGGCATGACTCGAGGCACAAATGCTAAGGCTCAGTGAAACGAAGCTTGACACGAGGCGCAAATGATTTGGTTGAGTCAAATGAGGCCTAACTTGTGGCACAAATGATATGCGAGAGTCAAACAGGGCCCCACTCAAGGCGCAAACACATGGGTGAGTGAAATAGGGCCTAACTCGAGGTGCAAAATGATATGGGTGAGTCAAATGAGACCGGACTCTAGGCGCAAACATATGGGTGAGTCAAACGAGGCCTAACTCGAGATGCAAATGATATGGTTGAGTCAAACGAGGCCCAACTCGAGGTGCAAAGGATAAGGCTTAGTCAAACGAGGCCCGACTTGAGGCGCAATGGATAAGGCTTAGTCAAACAAAGCCCGACTCAAGGCACAAATGATATTGTTGTGTCAAACGAGGCCTGACTCGGGGCCTAATTGATAAGGGTCAGTCAAACGAGGCCTGACTTGAGGCGCAAATGATATGGTTGAGTCAAATGAGGCCCGACCTGAGGCGCAAAAGATATGGGTGAGTCAAATGAGGCCTGACTCTAGGCACAAACAAATGGGTGAGTCAAACGAGGCCCGACTCGATGCGCAAACATATGGGTGAGTCAAACGATGCCCAACTCGATGCCGAAACATATGGTTGAGTCAAATGAGGCTTGACTCGAGGCGTAAACATATAGGTGAGTCAAACGAGGACCAACTTGAGGCACAAACACATGGTTGAGTCAAATGAAGCCTGACTTGAGGCACAAATAATATGGTTGAGTCAAATGAGGCCCAACTTGAGGTGCCAATGATAAGAGTGAGTCAAACGAGGCCCGACTTGGGGCGCAAATGATCTGGTTGAGTCAAAAGAGGCCCAACTCGAGGCACAAATGATATGGCTAAGTCAAACGAGGCTTGACTCGAGGTACAAAAATATGGTTGAGTCAAACAAGGCCCAACTCGAGGCGCAAATGATAAGGCTTAGTCTAACGAAACCTAACTCAAGGCGCAAATGATTTTGTTGAGTCAAATGAGGCCTAGCTGGAGGCGCAAACACATGGGTGAGTCAAACGAGGCCTGACTCTAGGCACAAATAATATGGTTGAGTCAAACGAGGCCCGACCCAAGGTGCAAACACATGGGTGAGTCAAAAGAGGCCCAACTTGAGGCAGAAATAATATGGCTGAGTCAAACGAGACCTAACTCGAGGCGCAAACATATGGGTGAGTCAAATGAGTCCTGACTCGAGGCGCAAATGATATGGTTGAGCCAAACGAGGCCTAACTCGAGGCGCAAATTATAAGGCTTAGTCAAACGAAGACCAACTCGAGCCGCAAATGATATTGTTGAGTTAAATGAGGCCTGAGTCGGGATCCAATTGATAGGGGTTTGTCAAACGAGGCGTGACTCAAGGCGTAAATGATATGGTTGAGTCAATTGAGGCCTGACTCGAGGCACAAAAGATATGGGTGAGTCAAATGAGGACTGACTCTAGACGCAAACAAATGGGTAAGACAAAGGAGGCCCAACTCGATGCACAAACATATAGGTGAGTCAAACAAGGCCTGACTCAAGGCGCAAACACATGGGTGAGTCAAACAAGTCCTGTCTCGAGGCACAAATAATATGGTTGAGTCAAACGAGGCCCAACTCGAGGTGCAAATGATAAGGGTGAGTTAAACGAGGCCCAACTCGGAGCGTAAATGATCTGGTTGAGTCAAAAGAGGCTCAACTTGAGGTGCAAATGATATAGTTAAGTCAAATGAGGCCTGACTCGAGGAATAAATATATGGTTGAGTCAAACAACCCCAAACTCGAGGCGTAAACATATGGGTGAGTCAAACGAGGCTCGAATCAAGGAGCAAATGATATGGTTGAGTCAAATGAGGCATGACTCGAGGCACAAATGCTAAGGCTCAGTCAAACAAAGCCTGACTCAAGGTGCAAATGATATGGTTGAGTCAAACAAGGCTTGACTCATGGCGCAAATGATGAGGGTCAATCAAACAAGGCCCGACTCGAGGCGCAAATGATATGGTTGAGTCAAACGAGGCCCGACTCGAGGCGCAAACACATGGGTGAGTCAAACAAGGTGCAATTGATATGGTTGAGTCAAATGAGGCATGACTTAAGGTGCAAATGATGTGGTTGAGTCAAATGAGGACCGACTCGAGGTGCAAATGATATGATTAAGTCAAACGAGGCCCGACTCGAGGTGCAAATAATGTGGTTGAGTCAAACAAGGCCCATTCGAGGTGCAAACATATGTGTAAGTCAAACAAGACCCGACTCGAGGCACAAATGATATGTTTGAGTCAAACGAGGCCTGGCTCGAGGCACAAATGGTGTGGTTGAGTGAAACGAGGCCTTTCTAAAGGTGCAAACATATGTGTAAGTCAAATAAGGACTAACTCGAGGTGCAAATGATATGGCTGAGTGAAACAAGGTCTAACTCGAGTTGCAAACATATGGGTGATTCAAACGAGGCCTGACAGGAGGCCCAAACATATGGTTGAGTCAAACAAGGCCTGACTCGAGGCACAAACATTAGGGTGAGTGAAACGAGCACCGACTCAAGACGCAAATGATATGGTTGAGTTAAATGAGGCCTAACTCGAGGCGCAAACAGATGGATGAGTCAAACGAGGCCTAACTTTAGGCGCAAATACTATGGTTGAGTCAAACGAGGCCCAACTCGAGGTGCAAATGATAAGGGAGAGTTAAACGAGGCCCGACTCGAGGTGCAAATGATATGGTTGAGTCAAACGAGGCACAACTTGAGGCACAATTGATAAGGCTCAATCAAATGAAGCCTGACTCGAGGCACAAATAATATGGTTGAGTCAAATGAGGCCTGAATTGGGGCGCAAATGATAAGGGTCAATCAAATGAGGCCCGACTCGAGGCATAAACACATGGGTGAGCCAAACGAGTCCCAACTCGTGGCCAAATAATAAGGGTGAGTCAAACGAGGCTTGACTTGAGGCGCAACTGATATTAGTGCGTCAAACGAGGCCCGACTCGAGGCACAAATGATATGGTTAACTCAAAAGAGGCCTACTAGAGGCGCAAATGATATGGTTGAGTCAAACAAGGCCTAACTCGAGGCACAAATATATGCGAGAGACAAACGAGACCGCACTCAAAGCACAAACACATGGGTGAGTGAAACGGGGCCCAACTCGAGGCATCCCCCTCTCCTTAATAACATTATAGAATATAAGTCAGGAAATATAATTCTAGATTTTAGACGAAGTCCGTCTATAAGAATAACCTCTAGAACTAATCCTTCTGAACCTAGTCGACATAGGATCTACAGTTATTCCTAGATCATTAAAACTAAAAGGAGTTCAACCTCACCCAGTTACTCCACAACCCAAATACCAAGTTGAAACTCTTAACTAACCAAGCTAGTAATTCTCCTACTAGATCTGAGATGGAAGCCTATAATCAATTAAATATGCTAAATGTTTTTGAAATCGATAAAGAAAAAATAAGACAAACTTTTTATATTCCTGAAAATGATGATAAAAGAAAATGGTATTTTTCAACCTTTTCACAAGAAGACCTTGCCAAATATAGAGAAGAATTTTATATTTATCTAAGAAAAATAGAAGATCATATTCATTTTTTTGATTGGTTTGAAAATAATATTTTAAATACTTTATCCTTAGATGTTCTAGAAACATTGCCATTAAGTTGGAAGACAACCAGAGGAAAAAATATTGTAGGAAATATTCCTCCTTTAGAAGAAATAGTCTTTTTAAATCATGATAATATAGAAACAATAGCCTCCCCTTTAAAAAAGATGCTTTCTACAGGCGAAGAACTTAGTGTTTCAGCCTCTAAACAAGACATTAAAAATGTTCAGGAACAACTTAATTATGCTAATAAAGTAGTTCATAATATTGCTGTATCAATGTCACCCAAAGAAACCCCCACTACTAGTAACTCTAGGCCAGATTTAATAAAGCCATTATTTAAACCCTTTAAATTTTCTACCAAAGAAATATCTGAAATAAAATTAGGTAACTCCACTTCTAGTATCTTAGCCGAAATTGATAAAAAATTAAAAGCCATAAAAATCAATGAAGACAAAAAATAAAAGAACATTGTCATAAATACCTTGCAAGAGTCAACCTCTCTTAACATAGAAGATCAAGTCCAAAGAATTAGGACTACAAGACCCTATCCAATATCTCAGAATTATTATACCCGTCTAACACTTCCAGATATTCAGCATGAAGAATGGGATCTAAATAACCCAACTGCTTTTGATGGTAATAGCATAATTGAATGGAATATAGATGGTCTCCCAGAACATCTTGTTCTAAGAAAATTAAATTCTATGACTATGGCCTCTACTGCTTATATTAAACATGGCAATAACTTTAGGCATGCTGCACAACTTTTAGTCTCCGACTTTACCGGAATTTTAAAAGGTTGGTGGGATAATATAATCTCTGAAAATGATCGTTTTACTATTCCAAATGCTGTAAAGCTTGAACCCTCAACAGGTCAGGAAATAGGAACTCAAGTCGAGTCTTTAATATTAGCCATCTCCCAAAACTTTATCGGAGATCCAAAGCTCTTTGAAGAAAGATCGAGTGAAATATTACATGCTTTAAGATGTCCTAGATTGTTTGATTTTTGTTGGTATAAAGATAATTTTCTAGCTAAATTATTAGTCAGGCAAGACGCCTCTGCTCTTTATTGGAAAAAAAATTTATCTCTGGATTACCTAGAGCTTTTGCCCAAAAGGTTAGAGATAGATTAGAACATGAAACCTTAAGTCTTAATTTTATGACCTATGGACAAATTATTTCTAATATTATTAAAACAGGATTAGAACAATGTAATCAACTTTCGTTGACCACCCAAATTCTTAAAGAAGATAAATCAGTACGAAAAGAATTAGGATATTTCTGTCAACAATATGGTTTAGAAAAATTAGAAGCACCTTCTAAAAAATCTAAAAAACAGTATAAGTTTTCTCAAAAGACTAAAAAATATAAAAAACAAAATAAAAATGAATTTTTAGCAAATCCCTCTAAAAAGATTAAAAGAAAATCTAAAAAATTTGATGACTCTTTAACCTGCTATAAATGCGGATGAAAAGGACATATTGCAAAAAATTATTATGTTAAAAGAAAAATTAATAATTTATGTCTAGAAGAACTTGTTAAGCAACAGTTAGCAGAAATACTTCTTTATAATTCGGATGACAACCATAGTACTACCGCAGATAACTCAACTGGTAAAAATTTAATAGAAAATTTAGATACCTCAAATAGTTCGGATAATAATGACCTAAATTGTAACAACTGTACAAAACAAGCTCCTTGTGAAGATTGTAAAGTTGACATTTTTTATTGTAATACTTTAACTAGTGACTCTAAATTTCTTATAGATATTATTGAAAAATTAGATGACCCTGATTTAAAATACCAGTATTTTCTTAAGCTAAAAAGACTGATAAAAACTGCAGAGGATGAGGATAACCCTACTACCTCTTTTGAACCATATGATTTAACTAAAATCCTTACAATCAATCAACCTCAGAAAGAACCACTTCTTGGCATTTCTGAATTAAATCATGAAATTAAAACTTTAAAAAATGAAATAAAAAGTCTGCATGAATGAATACTTTTATTAGAGAAAGAAAATGAAACTGATAAATCTTTGTTAAATCCTGAATTCTCTAATAATAATGATTTTCTACAAAAATTAACTTTTTTTCAACAAAAATAGTGCTGTAAAGTAGATTTAAGAATTGGAAATAACTTTCATAAATCTTTTATTGCCCTCATAGACTTAGGAGCAGATTTAAATTGCATCCAAGAAGGATTAATACCCACTTAGTATTATCCAAAAACTCTTCACAAAACCTATATTCTGCTAGTAGCCATAGTATGAATATTAAGTATAAATTGACTAATTCTTATATATGTAATAATGGGATATGTCTTCCTAATGAATTTTTACTTACTAAAAATATTAAAGAACAAATAATCTTAGGAACTCCTTTTTTAGTCCAAATTTATCCTATTCACTAAGTAGGAGAAAAGGGTATAAAAGCAAATGTTAATAGTATAGAACTTTTCTTTGAATTCGTACAACCTGCTCAAGAAAAAGAAATTAAGTTATTAGAACATCAGTATTTTAATTTACTACACCAGACGAAAAGTCAAGTTAATTTTCTTAAAAAAGAAATTAGTTATAAAACTTCTAAAAAATTATTATCTTTCCCTAAGATTCAAGAAAAGATAAGTCAATTAGAAAACTAAATTAAATTAGAAATTTGTGCTAATATTCCTAATGCTTTTTGGAATCGAAAAACACATATAGTCTCTCTTCCTTATGAAAGTACTTTTGATGAAACTAAAATTCCTACCAAAGCTATACCTATTCAAATGAATTCTGCCACTTCAGAATTTTGTAAAAAAAAAATTCAAGAATTTTTTGACAAAAAATTAATTAGACCCAGTAAATCTCCTTGGAACTGTGCAGCGTTTTATGTCTAGAACGCCTTAGAAATAGAGAGAGGAGCACCTCGAATGGTAATTAATTATAAACCTTTAAATATTGCCTTAAAATGGATTAGATATCCTCTTCCTAATAAAAAAGATCTTTTAGGTAGATTATATGATACTCTTATTTTTTCTAAATTTGACATGAAATCAGGATTTTATCAAATACAGCTTAAAGAAGAAGACAAATATAAAACTACTTTTACCGTCCCTTTTGGACAATATGAATGGAATGTTATGCCCATGGGATTAAAAAATGCTCCCTCCGAATTTTAAAATATTATGAATAAAATTTTTTATCCTTATTCTGAATTTATAATTGTCTATTTAGATGATGTTTTAGTTTATTCTAAAACCATAGATCAGCATTTTAAACACTTAAAAACATTTGTACAAACAATCAAATATAATGGTTTAGCTATTTCCGAAAGAAAGATTAAGTTATTTCAGACTCAGATAAGATTCTTAGGCTATATTATTAAATTAGACACTATTACCCCTATCTCTAGGAGTCTAGAGTTTGCTGATAAGTTCCCTAATGAAATAAAAGATAAGACCCAGTTGCAAAGATTTTTAGGATGCCTCAATTATGTTGCTGATTTCATACCTAATATTCGCCTACATCCTGTCGATCCTGATACCATATGTGTACAGGATCGACAGGATGTAGGTAATTTAAATGAAGAATATGGAAAAGAGAATAGTAAGATAGAATAATAGGGTTTCTTATCCACGAAATTCTATTTAAAGGAAAATAATTAATGGGGATGCAAATTAAATATGAAAAATGTAAAGGAATACAGATTAAAAACATTAACTGAAAGAAAAAAATAAAGAAATTATTTTCTGATGCACAGGATCCTAAGAAGGCAAGTGCAGAGCATACTTAAAATAATCTTTATTGAAAATAAAATTCTTACAGTGATTGAGAGCTTTACAAGGAGTGAGTACAGTGACTTATTTTGATCTCTAAATTCGCTCTGCTTGAACGAGAAAACTAAAGGGGATTTATAGGGAGATCCGGACATCAAACTTTAATTGAATTGAGTTTGATACATCGGACTTTACAAGGCTTTTCAATAGAGTTTAGTGCAGAACTCAAAAATTTCAGATCTGAAAAAGGACTGACAGCTGGTCAGCCTTTACTTAAGTTTTCTTTAGACAGCTTGTCCAATAGCGACCTGCTTTTTATGATAGCAGCAAACTTTAATTATGGTGTAGGCTGATAATTTATTCCGAAGCAATCATCCTCATTTTGCAAGTGAGAGGGATAGCTAGGGTCAGATTAGACTTCTTGAGAGGGCTCCTCATCAGAGTCAATGGATGAAGCCAAATCTATCAATTTCTTTTTATATTCTTTAAGTTGAGTAGGACTTAAAGTAGATAAATCTAGCAAAGAGATGGGTCCTTTATCTTTTTCAATCTTTAGTGAAGAACGAACAGCCTGCTGATTCTTCCAGAGAGAAAACCTTTCCTCAATAAGAGATTCATCAAATTTAATCCACCATTTTGTTTGAACAGTTCCAACCAAGGATTGCGGGTAACCTGCTGGTAAAACCTGATCAATATTATATCTGGTCTGCATGATCCAGCCAAGTTTGGTGATAGAGCAAAACATTAAGAAATGCTCCTGCATGGAGATATTAGTTGCTATCTTTTTAAAATTCTCATAAGTCTTCTTGGTAGTAGGAGGAAATTGTCTGAGCAATGGACCGAAATACAAAAACCATTCCAAAAATCAATTAGGATAAGTGGGTTGTTGATTATTAAAGCTGAGAAACCAAGAGTGGGTAGGACATAATTCGAACAAGGTATTATACCAGGCTTGCTGGTAGTCAAAGTAATCATAATAAGGTGGAACAAAGGTAAAAAAAAATTTTTTAGTAGTGAAAGGATATTGATTCCACTCAGTGGGAGTGATAACTTTAAGGATTTGAAGACGAGAATAGGTGATAATAGAGTTATTTTTAGGGTCATAATCATGAATTATTTGCGCCGAATCGGTGTCTATTAAAATGGCATGATAAAAGATTTTAGATTTTTTAAGATCATGGAGAATCCATGTCCATCCTTTAGGAAAGCATTGTGAGGCTATTTCAAAGGGTTTAAAGCTGAGGTGTTCAGGTTCAAGGGTCATAATAGGTAAGGGAATACTTTTATTTTTAAATGAACAAGGATTAGACTCGGATGAAGTTTTAATAGGTGAAGAAGGTGGTCTTATAGGAAGGAAGCGACTTGCTTTAAATAGAGAAGTTTGGGTAATTCCCGGAGTCACCGGTCTGATATTAACTTTAGAAGCATAAGATGTACCTGCAGAGAAAATATTAGTTTTAATAGGAACTTGTTTGCTTAGAGCAAATTGTGATCTTGTTAATGGCCGTGAGGGCTGCTGTTTATCACTCATTTTGATCCCTGCAAAAATTTTTGAGTCAGAAAGTCAGGAAGACTGTTCTGCTCTCCTTTTATATGCTCGATTTTAAAATCAAAACATGATAATGTAGATTGCCATCGGGCATATATTTGTTTACTAACAAGATTTTTAACATTCTTTTGTAAAACGTCTTTTGCAGCTTTGCAATCTGTTCGAAGTAAAAATTCTTTATTGATAAAATTATCTTGAAATTTTGAAATACATAATACAATAGCTAAAATTTCTTTTTTAATAGTACTATAATTTTTCTGAGGAGAAGTCCAAGTGCTTGAATAATAACGAACGATTTGTTCTTTAGTATTCGGTGGGGAAAACTGTTTTAAGATTCCTTCAAATCCAATTTCAGAGGCGTCACATTCAACTATTAAAGAGGCATCAGGATGGGGTATGCCGAGGCAAGGGATTTGCTTTATTAAAGTACAAACTTTAATAATGGCTTGAGTCATTTCAGTTGACCAAGGAGGAGGATTCTTTTTTAATCGACTGAAAAGTGGTTTACAGATAAGGCGAATATTAGGTATGAAATTAGCAACATAATTGAGGCATCCTAAAAATCTTTGCAACTGGGTCTTATCTTTTATTTCATTAGGGAACTTATCAGCAAACTCTAGGCTCCTAGAGATAGGGGTAATAGTGCCTAATTTAATAATATGGCCTAAGAATCTTATCTGAGTCTGAAATAACTTAATCTTTCTTTCGGAAACAGCTGAACCATTATATTTGATTGCTTGTACAAATATTTTTAAGTGTTTAAAATGCTGATCTATGGTTTTAGAATAAACTAAAACATCATCTAAATAGACAATTATAAATTCCGAATAAGGATAGAGAATTTTATTCATAATATTTTGAAATTCGGAGGGAGCATTTTTTAATCCCATGGGCATAACATTCCATTCATATTGTTCAAAAGGGACGGTAAAAGCAGTTTTATATTTGTCTTCTTCATTATGCTGTATTTGATAAAATCCTGATTTCATATCAAATTTAGAAAAAATAAGAGCATCATATAATCTACTTAAAAGATTTTTTTTATTAGGAAGAGGATATCTAATCCATTTTAAGGCAGTATTTAAAGGTTTATAATTAATTACCATTCGAGGTGCTCCTCTCTCTATTTCTGAGGCGTTCTGGACATAAAATGCTGCACAGTTCCAGGGAGATTTACTGGGTCTAATTAATTTTTTATCAAGAAATTCTTAAATTTCTTTTTTACAAAATTCTAAAGTGGCAGAATTCATTTGAATAGGTCTAGCTTTGGTAGGAATTTTAGTTTCATCAAAAGTACTTTCATAAGGAAGAGAGACTATATGTGTTTTTCGATTCCAAAAAGCATTAGGAATATTAGCACAAATTTCTAATTTAATTTGGTTTTCTAATTGACTTATCTTTTCTTGAATCTTAGCGGAAGATAATAATTTTTTAGAAGTTTTATAACTAATTTCTTTTTTAAGAAAATTAACTTGACTTTTCTTTTGGTGTAGTAAATTAAAATACTGATGTTCTAATAACTTAATTTCTTTTTCTTGAGCAGGTTGTACGAATTTAAAGAAAAGTTCTATACTATTAACATTTGCTTTTATACCCCTTTCTCCTACATAGTGAATAGGATAAATCTGGACTAAAAAAGGGGTTCCTAAGATTATTTGTTCTTTAATATTTTTAGTAAGTAAAAATTCATTAGGAAGACATATCCCATTATTACATATATAAGAATTAGTCAATTTATACTTAATATTCATACTATGGCTACTAGCAAAATATAGGTTTTGAAGAGTTTTTTGATAATACTGAGTGGGTATTAATCCTTCTTGGATGCAATTTAAATCTGCTCCTGAGTCTATGAGGGCAATAAAAGATTTATGAAAGCTATTTCCAATTCTTAAATCTACTTTACAACGCCACTTTTGTTGAAGAAAAGTTAATTTTTGTAGAAAATCATTATTATTGGAGAATTCAGGATTTAATAAAGATTTATCAGTTTCATTTTCTTTCTCTAATAAAAGTATTCGTTCATGCAGACTTTTATTTCATTTTTTAAAGTTTTAATTTCATGATTTAATTCAGAAATGCCAAGAAGTGGTTCTTTCTGAGGTTGATTGATTGTAAGGATTTTAGTTAAATCATATGGTTCAAAAGAGGTAGTAGGGTTATCCTCATCCTCTTCAGTTTTTATCAGTCTTTTTAGCTTAAGAAAATACTGGTATTTTAAATCAGGGTCATCTAATTTTTCAATAATATCTATAAGAAATTTAGAGTCACTAGTTAAAGTATTACAATAAAAAATTTCAACTTTACAATCTTCACAAGGAGCTTGTTTTGTACAGTTGTTACAATTTAGGTCATTATTATCCGAACTATTTGAGGTATCTAAATTTTCTATTAAATTTTTATCAGTTGAGCTATTTGAGGTAATACTATGGTTGTCATCCGAATTATAAAGAAGTATTTCTGCTAACTGTTGCTTAATAGGTTCTTCTAAACTTAAATTATTAATTTTTCTTTTAACATAACAATTTTTTGCAATATGTCCTTTTCGTCCGCATTTATAGCAGGTTAAAGAGTCATCAAATTTTTTAGATTTTTTTTTAATCTTTTTAGAGGGATTTGCTAAAAATTCATTTTTATTTTGTTTTTTATATTTTTTAGTCTTTTGAGAAAACTTATACTATTTTTTAGATTTTTTAGAAGGTGCTTCTAATTTTTCTAAACCATATTGTTGACAGAAATATCCTAATTCTTTTCATACTGATTTATCTTCTTTAAGGATTTGGGTGGTCAACAAAAGTTGATTACATTGTTCTAATCCTGTTTTAATAATATTAGAAATAATTTGTCCATAGGTCATAAAATTAAGACTTAAGGTTTCATGTTCTAATCTGTCTCTAACCTTTTGGGCAAAAGCTCTAGGTAATCCAGAGATAAATTTTTCTTTCCAATAAAGAGTAGAGGCGTCTTGCCTGACTAATAATTTAGCTGGAAAATTATCTTTATACCAACGAAAATCAGACAATCTAGGACATCTTAAAGCATGTAATATTTCACTCGATCTTTCTTCAAAGAGCTTTGGATCTCCGATAAAGTTTTGGGAGATGGCTAATATTAAAGACTCGACTTGAGTTCCTATTTCCTGACCTGTTGAGGGTTCAAGCTTTACAGCATTTGGAATAGTAAAACAATCATTTTCAGAGATTATATTATCCCACCAACCTTTTAAAATTCCGGTAAAGCCAGAAACTAAAAGTTGTGCAGCATGCCTAGAGTTATTGCCATGTTTAATATAAGCAGTAGAGGCCATAGTCATAGAATTTAATTTTCTTAGAACAAGATGTTCTGGGAGACCATCTATATTCCATTCAATTATGCTATTACCATCAAAAGCAGTTGGGTTATCTAGATCCCATTCTTCATGCTGAATATCTGGAAGTGTTAGATGGGTATAATAATTCTGAGATATTGGATAGGGTCTTGTAGTCCTAATTCTTTGGACTTGATCTTCTATGTTAAGAGAGGTTGACTCTTGCAAGGTATTTATGACAATGTTCTTTTGTTTTTTGTCTTCATTGATTTTTATGGCTTTTAATTTTTTATCAATTTCAGCTAAGATACTAGAAGTGGAGTTACCTAATATTATTTCAGATATTTCTTCGGTAAAAAATTTAAAGGGTTTAAACAATGGCTTTATTAAATCTGGCCTAGAGTTACTAGTAGTGGGGGTTTCTTTGGGTGACATTGATACAGCAATATTACGAACTACTTTATTAGTATAATTAAGTTGTTCCTGAACATTTTTAATGTCTCGTTTAGAGGCTGAAACACTAAGTTCTTCGCCTGTAGAAAGCATCTTTTTTAAAGGGGAGGCTGTTATTTCTATATTATCATGATTTAAAAAGACTATTTCTTCTAAAGGAGGAATATTTCCTATAATATTTTTTCCTTTGGTTGTCTTCCAACTTAATGGCAATGTTTCTAGAACATCTAAGGATAAAGTATTTAAAATATTATTTTCAAACCAATCAAAAAAAGGAATATGATCTTCTATTTTTCTTAAATAAATATAAAATTCTTCTCTATATTTGGCAAGGTCTTCTTGTGAAAAGGTTGAAAAATACCATTTTCTTTTATCATCATTTTCAGGAATATAAAAAGTTTGTCTTATTTTTTCTTTATCGATTTCAAAAACATTTAGCATATTTAATTGATTATAGGCTTCCATCTCAGATCTAGTAGGAGAATTACTAGCTTGGTTAGTTGGAGTTTCAACTTGGTATTCGGGTTGTGGAGTAATTGGGTGAGGTTGAACTCCTTTTAGTTTTAATGATCTAGGAATAACTGTAGATCCTATGTCGACTGAATGACGACTAGGTTCAGAAGGATTGGCTCTAGAGCTTATTCTTATAGACGGACTTCGTCTAAAATCTAGAGTTATATTTCCTTACTTATATTCTATAATGTTATTAAGGAGAGGGGGATCTTCCTTTTCTGGAGTAAGAATATTTTCGAGGTTCCATTCTAATCCTCGAGAAATTTCTTCATGATCTAATAACTCAGGGGTAACATAATTAGAACGATGTAAATTTACTTGTAACAGAAGGGTTTCTGTTTTAGAAGAAACATTTAAAGCTTTAGGTTTAATATTTGTTCTCATTACTTTGTAATATAATTTATATATAATTGCTAAAGGATAAGAATTAGAATTCTAAATTCCTTCAGGAATTTTAATATCTAATTTAATATTATGATGAGAATCAAAAGTTCTTAAATCGGCAGTGTAATTTGCAAAGTTGTTAAAGAAAACAGGACCATCATTCAGATTTGCTTCTATTATAGATAATAATTGATCTTTAAATTTAACAGGTCTTGAGTCTCTCAAAATAACAAAGACTAGGGTGTCTATTCCTAGTCTATGTAAGGGTTTTATAGCTACTTGTTTTAAATTTAATATCTAACGTATGCTCAGCTATTTTAATAACATAATCGTGGGTTAAATGATCTAATATATCGACTTGGTATACTTGACTAATCTTATGTTCTGGAATTGACCAATTTTTAAGTTTTTGTTCTATATTTTCGATAGTAACTTCTTGCTTATTAACTAAAGTATAATCCATAACACCTTTATCCTCTTGATTTTGTACCCAACTAGGTTCTCCTTCACCTAATTTATCTTTTCCTTTAAACAATCTCTTCATTATGTCTACTAGAATTAAATAAACTCTAAAGTCTACAGTTACCACTCAACTAGTTTTCTGTAGTGAACACGTCTTACTGCCAGTCCAGGTCTTACGGCAGTTCTACTTCCTTTCTAGTCCTAGTGATTCCTATTGGCTTTAGGATTTACTTAAGTATAGCAGTACCAATAAACAATTGTCTAAATGTAAAAGATTGACACTAGGCTCTGATACCATATTCTTCGTTTAAATTACCTAAAACTCTCTCTCTCTATCTCCCCCTTTCTTCCTCTAAAACTTCTGACATACACTGTCTCTCTCTATCTAAAACTTCTCTCTCTCTCTCTCTCTCTCTCTCTCTCTCTCTCTTATGTCACTCTCCCTCTCCCTCTAGTTCTCTCTAAAACTTCTCTTGGACTTGCTCTCTTTGAAACTTCTGTCCTCTCTCTTGCTCTTGTTCTCCCCAACACCTCCCTCTCACTTTCTCTCTCTTAAACTTCTCTCTTTGTATAAAACTTTTGTCTCTCTCTCTCTCTCTCTCTCTCTCTCTCTCTCTCTCTCTCTCTCTTTCCCTATCTCTTTCTTCTCTTCCCCAACACACACACTCTCTCTCTCTGCCCAACAATCTCTCTCACTTTCTCCCCCCACTATTCTCTTTCTCCCTCTCTCTCTCTCTCTATCTTCCCTCTCTTCCTCTCCCTCTTTGTCTCTCTCACCAAAACTTCTCTTTCTTTCTCTCAAAAACTTCACCTTATCTCTCTCTATCTCTATCTGCTCTCACCTACTCTCCCTCTCTCTCTCTCTCTTAAACTTCTTTCTCTCCCATTCCTTCTCTCAATAACTTCACTTTCTCTCTCTACTTGTGTGTGTATTTCTCTCTCTATCTCTCACTCTCTCTGTTGTTCTCTCTCTTCTTTTATCACTCTCTCTCTGTCACTCTCTCCAAAACTTCTCTTTCTCTCTCTCCCTTAAAAACATCATCTCTCTCTTTCCCTCTCTCTCTCTCTTGCGTTTCCCAAAGGTTCTCTCTCTCTCTCTCCTCCTTTAAAACTTCTCTCATATGCTCTCTCTCTCTGAAACTTCTCTCATACACTTTCTCTCTAAAACTTATCTCTCTCTATCTAACTACCTCTCTCTCTGTCTTTTCTTTCCTACTCTCCCTCTCTGTCTTTGTCTCTCTCTCTGCACTCCTTTGAAACTTCTGTCAGATGTTGTCTCTCTCTCTCTCTTTTTGTAACCTCTCTTGTATGCTTTCTCACTTGCTCTGAAACTTCTCTCTCCCTACTCTGTCTCTATATTGCTGTCTCTTTCTCTCTCTCTCTCTCTATGTCTCTCTCTCCCTCTCTCTCTCTTTCTTTATCTTTTTCTATATAAAAGTTCTCTCTCTTTCTAGTTCTTCCTAAAACTTCTCTGTCACTTGCTCTTTCTAGAACCTCTCTCTCTTGCACTCGCTGTTCCCAACACCTCCCCCTCTCTCTAAAACTCCTCTCTTTGTTTAAAACTTCTTTCGCCTTCTCTCAAAAACCTCTGTTTGTCTCTTTCTCTCTTTGTCTAATATTTGTCTCTCACTAAATCTATCTCTCTCTCTCCCCCTACCCAACACACACACACACACACACTCCCCCTCTCTCTACCTCTCTCTCTTTCTCTACATCTCTGTCTCTCTCTCAACCATTCTCTCCCGCTTCTCTCTGTTGCTCTCCCTTGCAGTCTCTCTCTCCAAAACTTCTCTTCTCTCTCTCTTAAACCATTTTCTCTCCCACTTTTTCTCTCTCAAAAATTGCACTTTATCTCTGTCTCTAGAACTTACTCTCTCTCACACTCTTGAAAACTTCACTTTCTTTGTCTCCCCCTTTTTTCCTCTAAAACTTCTGTTATATGCTATCTTTCAATCTAAAACTTCTCTCTCTCTCTCTCTCTCTCTCTCTCTCTATGTCTCTCTCCCTCTTTCTCTAGTTCTCTCTAAAACTTCTCTTGAACTCATTCTCTTACAAATTTCCCCTTGTCACTCGCTCTTGCTCTCTTAAATAACTCCTTCTTCTTTCTCTCTCTAAAACTTCTTTTTCTGTATAAAACTTCTGTTTCTCTCTCTCTTACTCTTTCCCTATTTCTCTCCTCTCTTCCCCAACACTCTATCTCTCTCTTTCTCTTGCTTCCCCCAACACACATACACACTCTCTTTGCCCAACAATCTCTCTCACTTTCTTCCCCCACCATTTTCTTTCTCCCTCTCTCTCTCTCTCTCTCTCTCTCTGTCTTTGTCTTTCTTGTTACCTTTCTCTCTCTTCCTCTCCCTCTCTGTCTCTCTCAGCAAAACTTCTCTTTCTTTCCATCTCTCCCTCTCTCTCTCTTAAACTTCTTTCTCTCCCACTCTCTCTCTCTCAAAAACTTCACTTTCTTTGTCTGTCTCTTTCTATGTAAATCTTCTCTTTCTCACTTTCTATCTCTCTTTCTTTCATTCTTTCTAAAGCTTCCCTCTCTCTCTTGCTCTCTCCCTAACACTTCTCTCTCTCAAACACTTGCTAAAACTTCACTCCTTTTGTCTCTCTTGCTCTCCCTAAAACTTCTCTCTCTCAGTCTCTCCCTAAAACCTCTCTTTCTCTGCCTTTAAAACTTCTCTCATATGCTGTCTCTATCTCTCTTAAATTTCTCTCATATGCTGATGTGAGCACAAGCATGGATGGCAAGAGGAGAGGAGCAGTTGATGAGCTAACATTACCTCAAGAACCAATTACAAGATTCAGGGCCAAAAAGTTCAAGGAATCACTTCAAACTTATATGGGTAGAATGTTAGAAAGAATGGAAGCTCAAGATGCAATGAAGGCCAATGGAGCTTCACCTAATCAAATTGGGCTGAATTTGCAAAATGGGTCCAATCTATGTTTAATTCATCTTTCCAAGTTAATAGATTAGTTTTTGGGCAATTTACTACTTGCAATTTGCATTTGGGTTTGTTTTTTATGTTGGGAGGCCCATTTTTAAGGCCTAACCTAATAGTCTAGGTTATTTGAACTTGTGGGGATATAAATACCCTAGTAGATGGACGAGAATTAGTAGAATGAATGAAAAACAGAATTGTTTTGGAGTTTTATACTCTTGTTCAAGGCTTGGCTTGAATCTCTATTGCATCAAGAATTGAACTTCATCAAGGTATTTACATCCTAGTGAATTTCTGTTCTTGATTCCTCAATCAACCGATTATTTGTGTTTCCATTTGCATTAGTCATTTGGGGGTTCAATAGGTTAGGAGTTCTCCATCTATTCTTGTTCTCTATCAATTGTGTGTTTGGGGTTTCTGGATCATTTGGTATCAGAGCCAGATTAGGGTGAATTCTTATTTATCCTAGGTTATAGTTTACTGTTTTCTTTTTTCTCTTCTCTGCCTAATATCAACTAGAATCAGATCTGGGTATAGAAGTGCAAGTTGCAGCTGGTTTGATTGTTTGAGATTTGATTTTGATATTTTGGTGTTGTTTGCTGTTTATCCTATATTCAAAAAAAAAATTTGTGCCACTATTAACAAAAAAATGAAAAGGAACAAAATTGAAAAGAGTTGCGGCTAGAAGAAGAAAAGCATGACAAAAATGTTTAATCAGGTTAGCAGCAAGTTCTTTGAACCTGTACACTTTTTGGGGCAGAATTAGGGGTATGATTGAATTCAGGTTTGAACACACTTTTGGCTTTAGAAATTAATTAGCAAAGTCAAAGATACGTAAGCATAATTTGTGGGATTAACATCATTTTAGGAAACCTATTTGATTTCTTTTCTTTTTGTCTTTTTTTGTCAAAAATTGATCTTTCCATTAAGGAAACATCAATTTCTGCATTTATGCATTAGTTTTGTCTTTTTCTGTCAAATCTAAGTTTCTATTTTTTGTTTCTCCTGCTTTTCCTTCCATATACACCATAATTAACAATTTGATTCTTATTAATTTGAGATTAGTATTTTGGGCAGCAAACTCTTCATATCTTGCATGCTCATTTCAATTTATTCTGGTATATTTGCTTCTAGTTTTTGTACCTATCTTCCTCGTTAAGTGTTTTCATTACAATCCTAGTATTAATTTGCTGTTTGTGAGTAATTTGGTTTGAGGATTAATTCTGAAGTGCAATTGAGAACAACAAGCTTGAGTGGTAAAAGGCTTGAGTGTGTGAGCTTAAAGAGGGTAAAAGCCAACAATTGTGTGAAACATAAGTAGAGTGCAATCTTTTGATTGAAACATGTGAGGGAGTGTATTGTGAGGCTATTTTACTAACATTTCTTGCAGGTTCATAAAATGAGTAATCCTTCAACAAGGAGGGAGGGTAAAGAACCCTCAGATGATGAAGTTAACATGACTCCAGACATGAAATTGATGTATAGGGCCTTTGCTAGTCAAATTCAAAAGTTGAATAGTAGGCTAGATGAGTCAGATGAATGGAAGAGGGAGTTGTCAGAAAACTTGCTAGGGAATGGTAGGCGAACTAATTATAGGAATAGGCATAAAAATGAGTTTGATCAGGGGCTATTTGAAGATGAATTTGAAGAGAGGAGTTCAACTCAAAATAGAAGGGGTGAAATTAGAATAGAAAATAGGAGGGATAGTAATCTAAATGCTATCAAGATGAATATACCTCCATTTAAGGGTAGAAATGATGCTGAAGTGTACTTGGAGTGGAAGAGAAAAATGGATTTATATTTGCTTGTCACAACTATTTTGAAGAGAAGAAGGTAAGGTTGGCTGCAGTAGAATTTTCAGATTATGCTTTAGTTTGGTGGGATGAATTAGTGAAGTCTAGGAGGAGAACTGGTGAATATCCTATAGAGAGTTGCACCAGAAGTTGCATAAGCTTACTCAAGGGTCAAAATCAGTGGAAGATTACCACAAGGAGATGGAGATGCTCTTGATTAAAGCTAACATTGAGGAGGATAGGGATGTGACAATGGCTAAGTTTATAGGAGGTCTGAACAAGGAGATAGCTGATGTAGTGGAGTTGCACCATTACATTGAGATGGAGGACCTAGTTAACATGGCCATGAAGGTGGAGAGACAACAAAAACAAAGGGGAGCAGCCAAGTCATTTTCGAATTCCAGTAGCAAATGGAGTTCAAAATGGAACAAATATGATGAGAAGACAAAGGAGAAAGCCATTGATTCCTAGGAAAAGGGACTGGGTGCAAACAAAAACAAGGAGAAGAGTACTTCAACTCAAAAGGGTACTTTTGATTCCTTTTCAAAAACCTCTAAACATAGAGATATAAAGTGTTTTAAGTGTCAAGGTCATGATCATTATGCATCTGATTGTCCTAATAGAAAGACCATGTACATCAGAGGTGATGAGATTGTTTCTGAATCTGCAAATGATAATGAATGTGACGGGAATGCTAGTGAGAGTAGCATGCCATCTTTAGAGGATTGTTCTGATGTTGATGGGGATGTTGAATATGCTGCTCATAGTGAATCTCTTCTTGCTAGGCATGCATTCAATCTGAATGTTAAAGAAGAAAGCTTAGAACAAAGAGAAAATATATTTCACACTAGATGTTTAGTTGGTGGTAAAGTTTGTAGCATGATTATTGATGGGGGTAGTTGTGCTAATGTGGCTAGCACCACTTTGGTGGATAAATTGGGGCTGAAATGTGTTAAACACCCTACTCCTTATAGGCTACAATGGTTGAATGATAGTGGAGAAGTGAAAGTTACCAGGCAAGTTGTGGTAGCTTTTACTATTGGGAAGTATAGTGATGAAGCTGTGTGTGATGTAGTACCCATGCATGCTAGTCATTTATTGTTGGGGAGACCTTGGCAATTTGATAGGCATGTGATGCATGATGGGTATATTCCTTTCAGTATGATGGCAAGAAAATCACTCTGGCACCTTCATCACCTAAAAAAGCTTACCTTGATCAAGTTAAGCTTCAACAATCAGCTTGTGGGAGTTTACGTAGTGAGGTGAAAAAGAATAATGAGAGAAAATAGGTCATGAGAGAAAAGAATAAAGAAAAAGGCCCAATTTTGAGTGACTGCACAAGTGAGGAAAAGAAAGTGAGATGTGCAGAAGAGAATAAGTTAGTGAGTTATAAAATGAAAAAGAGTGAACAGAAAGGAAAAGAGAGGAGTGAAGAAGTTAAGAAACAACCATGTTTCTATGCAAAAGAGAGAGATTTAAAGAGTGCATACCTAGGCAAGAGAGCTTTGATTTTGATTCGGTTTAAGGAAACTTTGTTGACTGAAATTGACCTTAACCCCAAATTGCCTAGCATGTTTGTGACTTTATTATAGAAATTCAGTGATGTCTTTCCTGAGGAGATACCCCATGGGTTACCACCTAAAACAGGAATTGAGCATTAGATTGATTTTGTACCTGGAGCACAAATTCCCCACCGACCAGCTTACCGAAGGAATCTGGAGGAGACAAAGGAGTTGCAAAGGCAAGTAGATGAGTTGTTGGCAAAAGGGTATATAAGAGAGAGCATGAGTCCTTGTGCTGTACCAGTTCTTTTGGTACCCAAAAAAGTGGAACTTGAAGAATGTGCATGGATTGTAGGGGAGTCAACAAAATCACTATAAAGTATCACCATCCTATTCCTAGGTTAGATGATATGCTAGATGAATTGCATGGTGCATGTGTGTTCACTAAAATTGATTTAAAAAGTGGCTTTCATCAAATTAGGATGAAAGAAGGAGATGAGTGGAAAACTGCATTTAAGACTAAATATGGATTGTGTGAGTGGTTAGTAATGCCATTTGGGTTATCTAATGCACCTAGTACTTTCATGCACTTAATGAATTATGTCTTGCGTGAGTTTCTTGGTAAATTTGTGGTTGTATATTTTGATGACATTTTGATTTACAGCAAATGCATAGATGATCATGTCTTGCAAGTTATAGCAAACCTTAAGAAGTGTTCTTTTTGCATGGATAAAGTTGTCTTCTTAGGTTTTGTGGTGAGTTCTAAGGGAGTTGAGGTTGACTCTGAAAAAGTGAAGGCTATTCAAGATTGGCCAACACCTAAGTCTGTTAGTAAGGTAAGAAGTTTCCATGGTTTGGCAAGTTTTTATAGGCAATTTGTTACAGATTTATGTACTATTGCTGCACCACTAAATGAAGTTGTTAAAAAGAATGTGGTGTTCAAATGGGGTAAAGAACAGGAAGAAACATTTAACACTTTAAAGGAAAAGTTATATACTGCACCTATTTTATTCTTGCCTGATTTTTCTAAGGAAATTGAATGTGATGCTTCTGGGGTTGGTATAGGGGCTGTTTTGATGCAGGAAAACCGACCCATAGCATATTTCAGCGAAAAGTTGAGTGGACCTATTTTGAACTACTTCACTTATGATAAGGAGTTCTATGATTTGGTGAGAACTCTTGAAGTGTGGGAACATTATTTGCTGCCTAAAGAGTTTGTCATACATAGTGATCACCAATCACTCAAGTACTTAAAGGGACAAGGCAAGCTGAGCAAGAGGCATGCAAGGTGGGTGCAGTATCTTGAAATATTCCCATATGTGATCAAGTACAAGCAAGGGAAAGATAATGTTGTTGCTGATGCACTATCACAGAGGTATGCTTTGATTTCTATGCTTAGCTCCAAATTACTTGGTTTTGAAGATTTGAAAGAGTTGTATGCCAATGATTCTGATTTTGGTGATGTGTATCAAGCTTGTGAAACATGCACATAACAAGTTCTATTGGCATGAGGGATTTCTTTTTAGGAATAAACAATTATGCATTCCTACATGTTCTATTAAAGAATTGCTTGTGAGGGAATCACATAGTGGAGGATTAATGGGGCATTTTGGTGTGCAAAAGACTTTAGATATGCTTAGTGAACATTTTAATTGGCCAAAAATGAGAAAAGATGTTGAAAAAGTTTGTTCCAAGTGTATTACATGCAAACAAGCTAAGTCTAAGTCTATGCCCCATGGTTTGTATACACCCTTGCCGGTGCCTAATGAACCTTGGATAGACATATCCATGGACTTTGTTTTGGGTTTACCAAGGACTAGGAAGGGCAGAGATAGCATATTTGTTGTTGTGGATAGATTTAGTAAGATGGCTCATTTCATTGCTTGCCATAAGACTGATGATGCAACAAATATTGCTGACCTTTTCTTTAGGGAAGTGGTTCGGCTTCATGGTGTGCCAAGAACCATTGTTTCAGATAGAGATGTTAAGTTCCTAAGTCACTTTTGGAGAGTGTTGTGGGGAAGGTTAGGTACTAAAATTTTGTTTTCTACTACATGTCACCCACAAACTGATGGACAAACTGAAGTAGTGAATAGGACTTTAGGAACCTTGTTGCGTGCTCTCGTTGGTAAGAATTTGAAAACTTGGGAGGATTGTTTGCCATTTATTGAGTTTGCATATAATCGTGCTATACATTCTTCCACAGGTTTTTCACCATTTGAGATTGTGTATGGTTTTAATCCATTGACTGTGTTAGATTTAATGCCTTTGCCTTTGAGTGAAATTGCTAGTTTAGATGGAAAGAAAAAGGCAGCAATGGTTAAAACAATACATGAAAAAGCACGTGAGCAGATTGAGAAGAAGAATCGCATGTATGCACAATGGGCCAATAAGGGTCAAAAGCAGGGTTATCTTTGAACCAGGAGATTGGGTTTGGTTACACATGCAAAAGGAGAGGTTTCCATAGCAAAGGAAGTCAAAGCTTGATGCAAGGGGTGATGGACCATTCCAGGTCTTGGAGTGCATCAATGATAATGCATACAAGATAGACTTGCCAGGTGAGTGTAATGTAAGTGCCACTTTCAATGTTTCTGACCTATCTCTTTTTGAACTTGATTCAGATTCGAGGACAAATCCTTTTGAGGAGGGAGAGAGTGATGTGAGCACAAGCATGGATGGCAAGAGGAGAGGAGCAGCAGATGAGCTAACATTACCTCAAGGACCAATTACAAGATTAAGGGCCAAAGGTTCAAGGAATCACTTCAAACTTTTATGGGCAGAATGTTAGAAAGAATGGAAGCTCAAGATGGAATGAAGGCCAATGGAGCTTCACCTAATCAAATTGGGCTGAATTTGCAAAATGGGTCCAATCTATGTTTAATTCATCTTTTCAAGTTAATAGATTAGTTTTTGGGCAATTTACTACTTGCAATTTGCGTTTGGATTTGTTTTTTATGTTGGGAAGCCCATTTTTAAGGCCTAACCTAATAGTCTAGGTTATTTGAACTTGTGGGGATATAAATACCCTAGTAGATAGACAAGAATCAGTAGAATGAATGAAAAATAGAATTGTTTTGACGTTTTATACTCTTGTTCAAGGCTTGCTTGAATCTCTATTGCATCAAGAATTGAACTTCATTAAGGTATTTACATCCTAGTGAATTTCTGCTCTTGATTCCTCAATCAACCGATTATTTGCGTTTCCATTTACATTAGTCATTTGGGGGTTCAATAGGTTAGGAGTTCTCCATTTATTCTTCTCTATCAATTGTGTGTTTGGGGTTTCTGGATCATAAATATCCATGGGGTTCCGCATCATATGCTCTCTCTCTCTCTCTCTCTATGTCACTCTCTTTCTCTTGCCCCCTCTCTCAATCTCTCTATCTCTACCACTCTCTCTCTATTTATCTTATCTCTCTTGCCCTCCCTCTCTGTCCCTCTCTACAAAACTTTTCTTTCTCTCTATGCCTCTCTCTCTCTTAAAATTCTTTCCCTCCCACTCTCTCCCAAAAACTTCAACTTCTCTATCTGTTTGTTTCTCTCTCTTGCCCTACTTCTCTCCTTCACCCTCTCTCTATCTTCTCTCTCCTACTTTCCCTCTCTGTCTCTCTCACAAAAACTTCCCTTTCTTTCTCTCGACTTCTCTCTCTCTCCACATCTTCTCTTTCCCTCTTGCTGTCTCTCCTTCTTTCATTCTTTCTAAAGCTTCCCTCTCTCTCTCCAGCTCTCTCCCTAAAACTCCTCACTCACTCTCTCTCTCTCTCTAAAACTTCTCTCTCTCTGCTGCCCTAAAGCTTCACTCTCTTTCTCTCTCTCTCTCTCTCTCTCTCTCTCTCTCTCTCCTCCTCTAAAACTTCTCTCATACACTATCTCTCTCTCTCTAGAACCTCTCTTATATGCTCTCTCTCTTCCCTCTCACTCTGAAACTTTCCTCTCTCCCGCTCTCTCTATATTGTTCTCTCTCTGTCTCTCTCTATCTTTTCCTTAATAAAAGTTCTCTCTCTCTCCTAGTTCTCTTTGAAACTTCTCTGTCACTCACTCTCCCTAGAACTGCTCTCTCTCACACTCACTTTTTCCAACTCCTACCTCTCTCTCTCTAATACTTTTCTTTGTTTGCAACATCTTTTGCTTTCTCACAAAAACTTCTCTCACTAACTCTAGCTCTCTTTCTCTCTCCCTCTCCCCCCTAATCTTCTCTTTCTCTCGTACTATCTCTCTTTCTTTCATTTTTTCTAAAGCTTTCCTCTCTCTAGGTCTCTCCCTAAAACTTCTCTCTCTCTCATCCTCTCTAAAACTTCTCTCTCTTTCCTGCCCTAAAGTTTCACTCTCCTCTGCTCTCCTTTAAAACTTCTCTCATATGTTGTCTCTCCCTCTCTGGAACCTCTCTCATACTCTCTCTCTCTCTTTTGCTCTCTATCTATCTCTCTCCAAAACTTCTCTCTCCCTCTCTCTCTTAAACTTTTTTCTCTTGCACTCTCTCTCACAAAAACATCACTTTCTCTCTCTCTGTTTGTGTGTGTCTCTCTCTCCCTCTCTCTCTTTCACTCTATCTAAAACTTTTCTCTCACTCTCTCTTTGAAACTTCTCTCTCCCCACACTCTCTCTCTATGTTGCTCTATCCCTGTCATTTACAATATATGAGTTCTCTAGCTCTCTCTATGTCTCTCTCTCTCACCCCCCTCTCATATGCTGTCTCTCTCTTTCTTAAACTTCTCTCATATGCTCACTCTCTCTATGTCACTTTCTCTTCCTCTATCTTCTCTTTTCTACTCTTTCTCTTTGTCTCTCTCTCCAAAACTTCTCTTTCTCTCTCTTACCTTCTCTCTCTCTTAAACTTCTTTCTCTCCTACTTTTTCTCTCAACAACTTCACTTTCCCTTTGTGTCTATCTGTCCCCCTCTCTCTCGTTGTCTCTATCTAAAACTTTTCTTTCTCTCTCCGTCTCCAAACTTCTTTTTCTCTCTCTTTTTCGCTACATCTTGCTCTACCTCTCTCTCTCTCTCTGTCTCTCTATGCCACTTCCTCTGGCTATCTGTCTCCCTTTTTCCCTTTCTCTCACCAAATCTTGTCTTTCTCTCTTTCTCTCTCCTTCTTTCATTCTCTCTAAACCTTCCCTCTCTCTCTAGTTCTCTTCCTAAAACTTCTCTCTCTTCTCTCTCCCCAAAACTTCTCTTTCTCTCTCTTAAACTTCTTTCTCTCCTGCTCTCTCTCAACAACTTCACTTTCTCTGTCTGTATGTCTCTCTCTCTCTCTCTCTCTCTCTCTCCTTCCTTCCCTCTCTCTAATAATCTCTCTCACTCTCTCCAAATCTTCTCCTTCTCTTTCTATCATGTTTCTCTCTCCCTTGCTTACATTCTTTCTAAAGCTTCCCTCTCTCTCTCTAGCTCTCTCCCTAAAACTTCTCTCCCTTGCTCTCTCACTCTAAAACTTCTCTCTTGCTCTCCATAAAGCTTCAATCTCTCTCTCCCTTCCTCCAAACTTCTCTCATATGTTATCTCACACTCTAAAACTTCTTTCAAATGTTATCTCTCTCCTTGTCTCTATGTCGCTCTCTCTCTCTCTCCATCTCTCACTCTTACTCTCTCTACCTCTCTCTCTCTATATATATATATACATATAAGCTCTCTCTAAAACTTCCCTCTTCCTTGTTCTCTCAAAAACCTCACTTTCTCTTTTATTGCTTGTGCTTTCTCTTAAACTTCTCTCCTCTTCACACAACACCCTTTCATTCTCTCTCTCTACCTCATTGTCTTTGCTCTCCTACTCTCCCTCTTTGCAGCTCTCTCCAAAACTTCTCTTTCTCTCTCCCTCTCTCTCTCAAACTTCTTGCTCTCCTACTTTCTCTCTCAAAAACTTCACTTTCTCTGTCTGTCTATCTCTCTGTCTATCATCTCTCTCAAACTTCACTTTCTCTCTCTATCTATCTGTATATCTATATCTCTCTCTCCCTCTCTCTATCTGCTCTCTCTCCAAAACTTCTCTTTCTCTTTCCCTCCCCTTCTCTCTCTCTTCAACTTCTTTCTCTCCTACACTCTCTCTCAAAAGCTTCACTTTCTCTCTCTATTTGTTTGTCTCTCTCTTTAAAACTTCACTTCTATCTCATTCTCTCTCTCTCCCAAACTTCTTTTTTTCTCTCCCACCCTCTCTCTTAAACTTCTTTCTCTCCTACACTCTCTTTTAACAACTTCACTTTCACTTTCTATTTGTCTATCTGTCTATCTTTTCTCTCTCTCTCAGTCTTACTCTAAAACTTCTCTCTCTATCACTCTCTCTTCGTGTGACTCACTTTCTCTGAAACTTCTCTCTCTCTTTCTCACTTTCACTCTCCCCAACACCTCCCTTCCTCTCTCTCGAAAACTTCTTTCTTTCTTTAAAACTTCCTTTGATTTCTCTTAAAAACTTATGTTTGTCTCTTTCTCTCTTTGACTAAAATTTGTCTCTCACTAACTCTATTTCTCCCTTTCTCTCTCTCTCTCTTAAACTTCTTCTCTCCCACTTTCTCTCTCTTGTTTCCCTCTCTGTCTGTCTCTCAAAAACTTCACTTTCTCTCTCTGCCTGCTTCTCTCTCTCTCTTGTTGTCTCTCTCTGCAAATGTTCTCTTTCTCTTCCTCTTCCCTCTCTCTCCCCTATCATTCATTTTTTCTAAAGATTCCCTCTCTCTAGCTGTCTCCTTAAAAGTTCTCGCTCTCTCTAAAACTTCAGTCTTTCTCTATCTTTCCTCCTCTAAAACTTCTCCCATATGTTGTCTCTCTTTGTATGTTGCTCTCTGTCTCCTTCTTGCTCTCCCAAACACCTCACTCTCTCTCTTTGTTTTAAAACTTCTTTTGCTTTCTCCCAGAAATTTCTGTTTGTCTCATTCTCTCTGTCTTAAATTTGTCTCGCACTAACTCTATCTCTCTCTCTCTCTCTCTCCCCCTTAAACTTCTTTCTCTACCACTCTCTATCAACAACTTCACTCTCTCTCACTAAGTCTATCTCTCCCTCCAAAACTTCTCTCTCTCTCTCTCTCCCCCTCTCCCTCTCCCTCTCTCTATTAGACTTCTTTCTCTCCCACATTTTCTCTCAAAAACTTCACTTTCTCTCTCTCTCTCTCTCTCTCTCTGTCTCTTTCCGCTACTCTTCCTCTCCATCTCTCTTTACAAATCTTCTCTTTTGCTCTCTCACCCTCTCTCTCTCTTAAACTCATTTCCCTCCCACTCCCTTTCTCAACAACTTCACTTTCTCTTTCTGTATATCTGTCTTTCTTCCCAAATCTTCTCTACCTCTCGCTCTATCTCTTTCTCTCTTTCTCTACATCTATCTCTCACTCTCTCTACCTCTCTCTCCCTCTTTCTCTTTCTCATTACTTCTCTCTCTCATCTGCTTTCTCTTCCGCTCCCTCTTTGTCTCTCTTGCCAAAACTTCTATTTCTCTCTCTCAAAAACTTCACTTTATTTCTCTCATCTCTGTCTGTCTTCTCTCTCGTACTCTCCTTCTCTATCTCTCTCTCCAAAACTTCTTTGTCTCCCACTCTCTCTCTTAAAAACTTTAGTTTCTCTATCTATCTATTTGTCTCTCTCTCGTATTCTCTCTCTAAATCTTCTCTTTCTCACTTTTTGTCTCTCTTTTTTTCATTCTTTCTAAAGCTTCCCTCTCTCTGCAGCTCTCTCCCTAAAACTTCTCTTCCTCTCTCACTAAAACCTCTCTCTCTCCTCCTTTAAAACTTCCCTCATATGCTGTCTCTGTCTCTCTTAAACTTCTCTCATATGCTCCCTCTCTCTATGTCCTCTCTCTCTCTCTCTTGCTCTCTCTCTCTCTCAATCTCTGCCTCTTTCTCTCTAGCTCTCTATCTTATCTCTCTTGCCCTCCCTCTCTACAACACTTCTCTTTCTCTCTTGTTAGAGACAAGGGTGTAGTTCAGCATGTGTTAGGGAGTCACGTGGTTCTGGTGTTGTTAGCAATCTATTAGTCTAGTCTTGGTTGCAGTTTATTAGTTAGGGACATTAGTGTAATTCAGTAATTGAGTCCTAGCCTATAAATTGTAATCTCAGCTACATCATTTGTAGAATAATTGATTGCATCACAGTTTTCCTTTCCTGAACTTTCTTGTCTAAAAGTTCTTGGGCTTTCTTTCTTTCTAAAGTTCTTGAGAATTCTAACATGGTATCAGAGTTTGATCCAATGGGAGAAAATTTGAATTCGTTCTCTCTAGCATCTCTGAATGCTTCACTAGTTTCTTTTAGTCATTCTATTTCTGTGAAATTAGATAGCAATTCCTATCTACTCTGGAAATAGCAAGTTCTTGCAGCAATTAGAGGGCATGAATTGGAGAAATACATCAGTGGTGGTCAAGAAGTGCCATCAAGATTTGTAGTAGATGAGCAAGGAAGAGTTCTTGGAATCTTGAGTCAGCAATATGTTCTTTGGAAGAAGCAAGATCAGCTCTTGCTGTCTTGGCTCCTGTCAACAATGTCAGAAAATATCCTTACAAGGATCGTGGGATGTGAATACTCATACCAGGTCTAGGAAAAGGTGGAAACTTTCTTTGCCTCTCATACAAAGGCAAAGATCAAGCAATTCAAGGCGCAGCTACAAACTATGAAGAAGGGATCCATGACAGCTACTGAGTATCTCTTAAAGATTAAGAATCTTGTTGATTCCTTGGCTTCAGTTGGTCATGTAATTACAGAAAATGACCATATATAGGTAATTCTTGATGGTCTTTCCTCAGAATGTGATGGTTTTGTTACATCCATTCTCTCTAGAACTGATCCATATTCAGTAGAAGAAATTGAAGCATTATTGCTTGCACAAGAAAATAGAATTGAGAAACATCATAAAGAAGTAGAGGCTATGACAGTGAATCTGACTACACATCCTCAGAATTACAATGTAAACAGAAGTGGTCATCAAGGTTTCCCTGGTTAGTATGCAAATAGAGGAAGGTTTGGAGGTAGAGGAAATTTTTTCAGAGGCAGAGGAGGTTATAACAATGGGCGGTTTGCTGGTAGGAATGGAAGGTTTTCTGATAAAAGCAACATTCAATGTCAATTATGTGGGAGATATGGACATCAGTCCTGAAATTGTTATCACAGATTTGATGAAAGTTTTCAAGTACCAGCTCAAGTTTCAAGCCACTTCAGCAAGATAACCAATGGTAGTATCAGAAACACACCCTATGCAATGCTCACTTCTAACAGCAGCAGTAATGGCAATGATCAAGAATGGTATCCTGATTCTGGGGCCACTAATCATGTAACAGTGGATGCCTCTAACATTGTGCAGAAGACTCCATATAATGGAAAGGAGAAGGTGCACACTGGTAATGGCTCAGGTTTGTTCATTAAAAACATTGGTAATTCTCAGATTAAGTCTTGCTTTTCTAATCAGAATCTTTACCTAAACTCACTTCTTCATGTTCCAAATATTACCAAAAATCTTGTGAGTGTTTCTCAGTTTGCAAAAGACAATTATGTCTATTTTGAGTTCCATCCTGACTCTTGTTATGTTAAATCTCAGGATACTCATCAAATACTTTTGAAGGGGACTGTTAGAAAAGGCTTGTATGTCTTTGATCAATTTCATATTGAAAAGGAACCGTATGCCACTAAAAAAGTGTCAGCAACTCAGTCACCAAACATTACTTCACCTGCTGTACATAGTTCCCATACTTCTTCATTGTTAAATTCTTGTTCTGAGTTAGACAAATGGCATGTTAGATTGGGCCATGCCTCTGTACAAGCTATCAAGAGTGTACTCACTTCTTGTAACATCAGAATACCAAATAAAGAGCTTTCCTTTTGTTCATCTTGTTGTCTTAGTAAAATACACAAATTTCCTTTTGTTTCTTCTCAAACAGAATACTCAAAACCTCTTCAACTAATCCATTCTGATTTGTGGGGACCAGCACTAGTGCTGTCAAAAGAAGGACACAGATATTACATACATGTTGTGGATACTTTTACTCGCTATACATGGATTTACTTTCTTAAAAGCAAGTCTGATGCATTACAGACCTTTATTCATTTCAAGAAACAAGTAGAACTTCAAACCAACCACAAAATCCTTGCCTTACAAACTGATTGGGGAGGAGAATTTAGAGCCTTCACTGAATATTTGAAAGACCAAGGAATAGTTCATCGTGTTTCATGTCCTTATACACATGAACAAAATGGGCTTGCAGAAAGAAAACACAGACATATAACTGAGACTGGACTAGCCTTGCTTCACCAATCATCTTTACCTAGTTCATTTTGGACTGAGGCCTTTAGCACAACTGTGTATCTCATTAATAGACTACCCACACCAGTTTTAAATGGTTCTACTCCTTTTCAAACCTTATACAAAATCAAACCTGATTATTCCTTTCTTAAAGTCTTTGGGTGTGCAGCCTATCCTAACCTAAGGCCCTATAATAATCCCAAGTTTCAATTCAAATCCACTGAATGCATCTTTCTTGGTTATAGTCCAGCACACAAAGGATACAAGTGTCTGCATCCTGATAGGAAAATAATTATATCTAGAGATGTCATATTTGATGAAAGTAGTTTTTCATTCAAGAACAGCAAGGGTTCCTCATAGCAGTCACTTTCTAGTAACAAATCACATTCTGTTTCTCCACCTTCAGCCATACCTCCTATCCTATCATTCTCTACATTAACCAATGCAAGACATACTCAGAATACCAATGCATTTGTTGGACAAACAAATAACTCATGTGCACTTGCTAATAATACCAATATTATGGATTCTTTGCAACATGTTTCAGGGTCCTCTGCAAAATTTGAAATTCCTCAACGTTCGTTTCAAAATGTCCACTCAATGGTGACCCGTAGCAAAGCAAGGGCACTCAAATCAAACAACCACTCAATGGTGACTCGTAGCAAAGCAAGGGGAACTGAACCAACAGTACTTACTGTTTCTAGAGAGCCTCAGACTATTGAAGATGCTCTTAATATACCAGAATGGAAGTGTGCCATGGATCTTGAGTATGTAGCGCTTATGAGCAACAAGACATGGAGTTTAGAAGCTTTACCCAAAAATAGGAGGCCTATAGGGTGCAATTGGGTGTTTAAAGTTAAAGAAAATCCAGATGGTACTGTCAACAAATATAAAGCAAGACTAGTTGCCAAAGGGTATAATCAAGAGGCAGGAGTTGATTTCCATGAAGTTTTCAGTCCAGTGGTAAAACCAGTCACAATTCGGGTTCTCCTTACTTTGGCCTTATCAAAAGGGTGGAACATCCATCAAATAGATGTTAATAATGCCTTTTTAAATGGTGATTTGAATGAAGATGTATACATGCTGCAGCCTCCTGGATATGAATCAGCTGACTCATCTCAAGTTTGCAAGCTTCATAAGGCTCTCTATGGCCTTAAGCAAGCTCCTCGTGCATGGTTTCAAAAATTGTCTGAAGCTTTACTTGATCTTGGTTTTACCAAGGCAAAATGTGACTCTTCCTTGTTTCTTCAGGTTACCTCCCATCATTCTCTCTATGTCTTAGTCTATGTGGATGATATTTTGATTATTGGGTCTTCAACAACTTTGATTCAAAACTTGATTGATCAACTGAATGCAAAATTTTCATTAAAGGATCTTGGAAAACTTAAATACTTCTTAGGTATTGAAGTTACTTACAGTTCTGCTGGTGCAATATACCTATCTCAGTCCAAATACATTAAGGATCTTCTTACTAGAGCTGGTATGTAAGGTGCGAAGTCTATACCCTCTCCTATGGCCTCAACACCAAATATCTCAGCTAGTAGTGGTTCTCCTATTTCTGATCAAGCTGCATACAAATCACTTGTGGGAGCATTATAATATATTACCATTACTAGACCAGAATTATCATATAGTGTAAACAAAGCTTGTCAATTTATGCACTGTCCTACAGATGTACATTGGAAGTTGGTTAAATGAATACTGAGGTATCTAGCAGGGACCATATGTCATACTCTAGTTCTCCAAAGATCATCTGCTCCTGAGCTCACTGCCTTTTGTGATGCTGATTGGGCATCAGACATTGATGATAGGCATAGTACATCAGGTTTTTGTGTTTATCTTGGTCCCAATCTCATTTCCTGGTCATCTAAAAAGCAAACAACAGTGTCTAGATCACGTACTGAAGTAGAATATAGAAGTCTTGCAAGTACAGTGGCAGAATTAGCTTGGCTGCAGTTTTTACTCAGAGAACTCAGCATTCAATTACCAAAAGTTCCTAGAATATACTGTAACAATATGAGCACAGTCAGTTTATCAGCAATCCGGTCCTTCATTCAAAGACTAAACATATTGAACTAGATCTTTATTTTGTTCATGAAAAGGTCAACAATAAAGAAATTGAAGTCTATCATATTCCATCCCTTAATGAAACAGCAGATATCTTCACTGAGGTAGTCTCAACTTCAAGGTTCCTTCAACTTAGAGACAAGCTCAGTGTCATTCCTCTTCCAAGTCATGCCACTGATCTTGAGGGGGGATGTTAGAGAAAAGGGTGTAGTTCAGCATGTGTTAGGGAGTCACGTGGTTCTGGTGCTATTAGCAATCTATTAGTCTAGTCTTGGTTGCAGTTTATTAGTTAAGGACATTAATGTAATTTAGTAATTGAGTCCTAGCCTATAAATTGTAATCTCAGCTACATCATTTGTAGAATAATTGATTGAATCACAGTTTTACTTTCCTGAACTTTCTTGTCTAAAAGTTCTTGAGCTTCTTTCTTTCTAAAGTTCTTGAGAATTCTAACATCTCTGTGTGCCTCTATCATATAAACTTCTTTCTCTCCCATTCTCTCCCACAAAAACTTCAATTTTTTTATCTGTTTGTCTGTCTCTCTCTTTATCTTCTCTCTCTTACTTTCCCTCTCTGTCTCTGTGATAGAAACTTCTCTTCCTTTCTCTTGCCCTCTCTCTCCCCTAATCTTCTCTTTCACTCTTGCTCTCTCTCCTTCTTTCATTCTTTCTAAAGCTTCCCTCTCTCTCTCTAGCTCTCTCCCTAAAACTTCTCTCTCACTCTCTCTAAAACATCTCTCTGTTGGACCCTCAAGCTTCACTCTCTTTCTCTCTCTCTCTCTCCTCCTCTAAAACTGCTATAATATGCTCTCTCTCTCTCACTTTGAAACTTCTCTCTCCCCCACACATTCTCTCTTTATCTCTCTATCTTTTTCTAAATAAAAGTTCTCTCTCTCTCTCTCTCTCTCTCTCTCTCTCCTATTCTCTCTAAAACTTCTCTGTCACTCACTCTCCCTAGAGCTATACTCTCTCAGTTTTGCTCTCCCCAACTCTTCCCTCTCTCTCTTTCTAAAACTTTTTGCTTTGTTTACAACTTCTTTAGCTTTCTTTCAAAAACTTCTATCTCACAAAAACTTCTCTCACTAACTCTAGCTCTCTCTCTTCTTCCCCAACACACACACACACTCCCCCCCTCTCTCTAGCTCTCTCCTACCAAACCTCCTCTCCATGTCACTTTCTCTAAAACTTCTCTCTTAGTCTTGCTCTCCCCAACACTCACACATACTCTCTCTCCCCCCCACCATTCTCTCTCTCTCTGTCTCTCTATATATCTTCTCTTTCTTGCTCTTATTCTCAGGCTCTCTCTGCCAAACTTCTCTTTCTCTCTCTCTCTTAGACCTCTTTTACTCCCACTCTCTCTCTCAAAAACTTCAACTTCTCTGTATGTATGTTTGTCTATCTCTCTCTCTTGCAGTACCTCTCTCTGTCTTCTCTCTCCTACTCTCCCTCTCTTTCTCTCTCTCATCCTCTCTCTCTAAAACTTCTTTCTCTCCCATTCTCACTCTCAACAACTTCACTTTCTCTGTTTGTCACTCTCTCTCCCCCTCCCCTAATCTTCTCTTTCTCTCCCTCCTCTCTCTTTCTTTCATTCTTTCTAGAGCTTCCCTGTCTCTCTAGCTCTCTTCCTAAAACTTCTTTCTCTCTCTCTCTTTCCTTTCCTAAAGCTTCACTCTCTCTCTCCCCTCCTCTAAAACTCCTCTCATATGCTGTCTCTCCCTCTCTGGAACTTCTCCCATACTCTCTCTCTCCTTGTTGTTTTTTATATAAAAGTTCTCTTGCCCTCTCTAGCTCTCTCTCTATGTCTCTTTCTCTCTCATACGCTGTCTCTCTCTCAAACTTCACTCATATGCTCACTCTCTCTATGTTGCTTTCTCTCTCTATCTTCTCTCTCCTATCTCCCTCTCTGTCTCTCTCTCTCCAAAACTTCTCATTCTCTCTCTTACCCTCTCTCTCTTAAACTTCTTTCTCTCCTCCTCTCTCTCAACAACTTTATATTTTCTTTTTGTCTACTTGTCTATCTCTCCCTCTCTCTCACTGTCTCTCTCTAAAACTTCTCTTTCTCACTCTATCTCTCCAAACTTTTCCTTCTCTCTTTTTCTGCATCTCTCTCTCTATGCTGCTTTCTCTGGTTGTCTGTCTTCCTCTTTCCCTCGTTCTCTCTCTCCAAATCTTCTCTTTCTCTCTTTCTCTCTCTTTCTTTCATTCTTTCTAAACCTTCCCTCTCTCTTTAGCTCTCTCCATAAAACTTTTCTCTGTCTCTTTCATTCTTTTGAAAGCTTCCCTCTCTCTTTCTATGTCTCTCTCCCCCTCCCCAACACTCTTTCTTTCACTCTCTCTCTCCCCAAAACTTCTCTTTCTCTCTCTCTTAAACTTCTTTTTCTCCTACTCTTTCTAAACAACTTTGCTTTCTCTGTCCCTCTCTCCCTCTAAAACTTAACTTTCTCTGTCTTTCTGTCTCTCTTTCCTTCTCTCTCTCTCTCCCAATCTCTCTCTAAAACTTCTCTTTCTCTCTCTCTCTCCAAATCTTCTCTTTCTCTCTCTATCTATCTCTCCCTCGCTTCTATTCTTTCTAAACCTTCCCTCTCTTTCTACCTCTCTTGGCCATTCTAAAGCTTCACTCTCTTTCTCTCTATCTCTATCTCTCTCTGCCCCTCCTCCTTTGAAACTTCTATCAGATGCTGTCTTGTCTCTTTGGAACCTCTCTTGTATGCTCTCTTTCCTTTCACTTTGAAACTTCTCCCTCCCCACTCTCTCTTGTTAGAGATAAGGCTGCTTGTCTTGGTGCAGTGTGCAGGTGCAGTGCTTAGGAGTCACGTGGGTTCTGATCTTGCTTATTAATCTTGTCTTCAGTTTATTAGTTAGGGACATTAGTGTAATTCAGTAATTGAGTCTTAGTCTATAAATTGTAATCTCAGCTACATCATTTGTAGATTAATTCATTTGAATCAGATTTACATTTCAGAACTTTCACATCTAGGAGTTCTGAGTTTTCTTTCTTTCTTCTTTCTTGCGCCTTCCTTCTAAGATTCTTGAGAACTTCAACATGGTATCAGAGCTTTGATCCAATGGGAGAGAATATGAACACGTTTTCTTTAGCATCTTTGAATGCTTCACTAGTTTCTTTTAGTCATTCTATTTCTGTGAAGTTAGACAGCAATTCCTATCTACTCTGGAAACAACAAGTTCTTGCAGCCATCAGAGGGCATGAACTAGAGAAATACATTAGTGGTGGTCAATAAGTGCCATCAAGATTTGCAATAGATGAGCAAGGAAAAGTTCTTGGGATCTTGAGTCAGCAATATGTTCTTTGGAAGAAGCAAGATCAGCTCTTGCTGTCTTGCTGCTGTCAACAATGTCAGAAAACATTCTTACAAGAATGGTGGGATGTGAATACTCGTACCAGGTCTGGGAAAAGGTGGAAACTTTCTTTGCTTCTCATACAAAGGCAAAGATCAAGCAATTCAAGGCGCAGCTACAGACTATGAAGAAGGGATCCATGACAGCCACTGATTATCTTTTAAAGATCAAGAATCTTGTTGATTCTTTGGCTTCAGTTGGACATGCAATTACAGAAAGTGACCATATAGAGGTAATTCTTGATGGTCTTTCCTCAGAATATGATGGTCTTGTTACATCCATTCTTTCTAGAACTGATTTGTATTCAGTAGAAGAGATTGAAGCATTATTGCTTGCACAAGAAAATAGAATTGAGAAGCATCATAAAGAAGTAGAAGCTATAACAGTGAATCTTGCTACACATCCTCAGAATTACAATGTGAACCGAAGTGGTTATCAAAGTTTTCCTGGTCAGTATGCAAATAGAAGAAGGTTTGGAGGTAGAGGAAACTTTTTCAGAGGCAAAGGGAGTTACAACAATGGGCGGTTTACTGGTAGGAATGGAAGGTTTTCTGATAAAAGCAACATTCAATGTCAATTATGTGGGAGATTTGGACATCAGTCCTGGAGTTGTTATCACAGATTTGATGAAAGTTTTCAAGGACCAGCTCAAGTGCCTAGCCACTTCAGTAAGACAGCCAATGGCACCAATGGCAGTGTCAGAAACACACCCTATGCAATGCTCACTTCTAATAGCAGCAACAATGGCATTGATCAAGAATGGTATCCTGATTCTGGGGCCACTAATCATGTGACAGTGGATGCCTCTAACATTGTGCAGAAGACTCCATATAATGGAAAGGAGAAGGTGCACATTGGTAATGGCTCAGGTTTGTTCATTAAAAACATTGGTAATTCTCAGATTAAGTCTTGCTTTCTAATAAAAATCTTCACCTAAACTCACTTCTTCATGTTCCAAATATTACCAAAAACCTTGTGAGTGTTTCTCAGTTTGCAAAAGACAATTATGTCTATTTTGAGTTCCATCCCAACTCTTGTTATGTTAAATCTCAGGATACTCATCAAATACTTTTGAAGGGGACTGTTAGAAAAGGCTTGTATGTCTTTGATGAATTTCGTATTGAAAAAGGACCATATATCAATGCAAAGGTGTCAACAACTCAGTCACCAAATATTACTTCACCTGCGGTACATAGTTCCCATACTTCTTCTTTGTTAAATTCTTGTTCTAAGTTAGACAAATGGCATGTTAAATTGGGCCATGCTTCTGCACAAACTATCAAGAATGTACTCACTTCTTGTAACATCAGAATACCAAATAAAGAGCTTTCCTTTTGTTCATCTTGCTGCCTTAGTAAATTACATAAATTTCCTTTTGCCTCTTCTCAAACAAAATACTCAAAACCTCTTCAACTAATTCATTCTGATTTGTGGGGACCAGCACTATGCTGTCAAAAGAGGGACATAGATATTACATACATTTTGTAGATACCTTTACCCGTTACACATGGATTTACTTTCTCAAAAGCAAGTCTGATGCATTACAGACCTTTATTCATTTCAAGAAACAAGTAGAACTTTAAACCAACCACAAAATCCTTGCCTTACAAACTGATTGGGGAGGAGAGTTTAGAGCTTTCACTGAATATTTGAAAGACCAAGGGATAGTTCATCGTGTTTCATGTCCTTATACACATGAACAAAATGGGCTTGCAGAAAGGAAACATAGACATATAACTGAGACTGGACTAGCCTTGCTTCACCAATCATCTTTACCTAGTTCATTTTGGACTGAAGCTTTTAGCACAGCTGTGTATCTCATTAATAGACTACCCACACCAGTCCTAAATGGTTCTACTCCTTTTGAAACCTTGTACAAAATCAAACCTGATTATTCTTCTCTTAAAGTCTTTGGGTGTGCAGCCTATCCTAACCTAAGGCCCTACAATAATCCCAAGTTTCAGTTCAAATCCATTGAATGCACTTTCCTTGGTTATAGTCCAGCACACAAAGGATACAAGTGTCTACATCCTGATGGGAAAACAATTATATCTAGAGATGTCATATTTGATGAAAGTAGTTTTCCATTCAAGAACAACAAGGGTTCCTCACAGCAGTCACTCTCCAGTAACAAATCACATTTTGTTTCTCCCCCACCTTCAGCCATACCTCATATTCTATCATTCTCTAACGCAAGACATACTCAGAATACCAATGCATTTGCTGAACAAACAAATAACTCATGTGCACTTGCTAATAATACCAATATTATGGATTCTTTGCAACATGTTTCAGGTCCCTCTGTAGAATTTGAAGTTCCTCAACATCTGCCTCAAAATGTCCACCCAATGGTGACCCGTAGCAAAGCAAAGGCACTCAATTCAAACAATCACTCAATGGTGACTAGTAGCAAAGCAAGAGGAACTATACCAACAGCACTTATTGTCTCTAGAGAGCCTCAAACTGTTGAAGAAGCTCTTAATATACCAGAATGGAAGTGTGCCATGGATCTTGAGTATGCAGCGCTCATGAGCAACAAGACATGGAGTTTAGAAGCTTTACCCAAAGATAGGAGGCCTATAGGGTGCAAATGGGTGTTTAAAGTTAAAGAAAATCCAGATGGCACTGTCAACAAATATAAAGCAAGATTAGTTGCAAAAGGGTATAATCAGGAGGCAGGAGTTGATTTTCATGAAGTTTTCAGTCCAGTAGTAAAACCAGTCACAATTCGGGTTCTTCTCACTTTGGCCTTATCAAAAGGGTGGAACATCCATCAAATAGATGTTAATAATGCCTTTTTAAATGGTGATTTGAATGAAGATGTATACATGCTGTAGCCTCCTGGATATGAATCAGCTAACTCATCTCAAGTTTGCAAGCTTCATAAGGCTCTCTATGGCCTTAAGCAAGCTCCTCGTGCATGGTTTCAAAAATTGTCTGAAGCTTTACTTGATCTTGGTTTTACCAAGGCAAAATGTGATTCTTCCTTGTTTCTTCAGGTTACTTCTCATCATTCTCTCTATGTTTTAGTCTATGTGGATGATATTTTGATTACTGGATCCTCACCAACTTTGGTTCAGCACTTGATTGATCAACTGAATGCAAAGTTCTCATTAAAGGATCTTGGGAAACTTAAATACTTCTTAGGTATTGAAGTTACTTACAGTTCTACTGGTGCAATATACTTATCTCAATCCAAATACATTAAGGATCTTCTTGCTAGAGCTGGTATGCAAGGTGCGATGTCTATGCCCTCTCCTATGGCCTCAACACCACATATCTCAGCTAGTAGTGGTTCTCCTATTTCTGATCAAGCTGCATACAGATCTCTTGTGGGAGCATTACAATATATTACCATTACTAGACCAGAATTATCATATAGTGTGAACAAAGCTTGTTAGTTTATGCATTGCCCTACGGATGTACATTGGAAGTTGGTTAAACGAATACTGAGGTATCTAGCAGGCACCATATGTCATGCTCTAGTTCTCCAAAGATCATCTGCTCTTGAGCTCACTGCCTTTTGTGATGCTGATTGGGTGTCAGACATTGATGATAGGCACAGCACCTCAGGTTTTTATGTTTATCTTGGCCCTAATCTCATTTCTTGGTCACCTAAAAAGCAAGCAACAGTGTCTAGATCAAGTACTGAAGCTGAATATAGGAGTCTTGCAAGTGCAGTGGCAGAATTGGCTTGGCTGCAGTCTTTACTCAAAGAACTCAGCATTCAACTACCAAAAGTTCCTAGAATATATTGTGACAATATGAGCACAGTCAGCTTGTCAGCAAATCCGGTTCTTCATTCAAAGACTAAGCATATTGAACGAGATATTTATTTTGTTCGTGAAAAGGTTAACAATAAAGAAATTGAAGTCTATCATATTCCGTCTCTTGATCAAATGGCAAATATCCTCACCAAGGCAGTCTCAACTTCAAGGTTTCTTCAACTTAGAGATAAGCTCAGTGTCATTCCTCTTCCAAGTCATGCCACTGATCTTGAGGGGGGATGTTAGAGATAAGGCTGCTTTTCTTGGTGCAGTGTGCAGGTGCAGTGCTTAGGAGTCACGTGGGTTCTGATCTTGCTTATTAATCTTGTCTTCAGTTTATTAGTTAGGGACATTAGTGTAATTCAGTAATTGAGTCTTAGTCTATAAATTGTAATCTCAGCTACATCATTTGTAGATTAATTCATTTGAATCAGATTTACATTTCAGAACTTTCACATCTAGGAGTTCTGAGTTTTCTTTCTTTCTTCTTTCTTGCGCCTTCCTTCTAAGATTCTTGAGAACTTCAACATCTCTCTATATCACTGTCTCTCTCTATCTCTCTCGCTGTCCCTACACCTCCCTCTCTCTCTAAAACTTCTCTCTTTATTTAAAACTTCTACTTTTTATCAAAACTTCTATCTGTCTCTTTCTCTCTTTGTCTAAAATGTCTTTCACAAAAAATTTCTCTCTCTCTCTCCCCCTCCCCAACATACACACACACACACACACACATACACACACACACACTCTCACTCTTCTCTCTCTTGCTCTCCCTGTCGTCTCTTTCTCTCTTCAAAACTTCTCTTTCTCTCTCTTTAACCATTTTCTCTCCCACTTTCTTTCTCTCAAAAACTGAACTTTATCTCTCTCTCTCTCTCTCTCTCTCTCTCTCTCTCTCTCTCTCTCTCCTTTGCTCTTTCTAAAACTTCTCCCTCTCTCAAAACTTCACCCTCTCTATCTGTCCCTTTCCTCCTCTAAAACCTTTGTTGTAGCTGTCTCTATCTGTCTGAAACTTCTCTCTCTGTGTCTCTCTCCCTCTCTCTCTAGTTCTCTCTAAAACTTCTCATGGACTTACTCTCTTTGAAACTTCTCTCTCTCATTCTCCCTCTCCCCTATACCTCCCTCTCTCTTTCTTTCCCTATCTCTCTCTTCTCTTCCCCAACACTCTTTCTCTTCCTCTGTTTCTCTTCCTATCTCTCTCTTTGTCTTTGTCTTTCTCTTTGCCTCTCTCTCTCTCCCAAAAACTTCACTTTATCTCTGTCTGTTGTCTCTCTCCTCTCTTCCTCTCTGTCTCTCTCTCCAAAACTTCTCTTTCTCTCTCTCTCTCTCTCACTCTCTCCCCTGTCCCTCTCTCTCTCTTAAACTTCTTTCTCTCCCACACTTTCTCTATCTGTTTGCCTATCTATTTGTCTCTCTCTCGCATTCTCTCTCTAAAACTTCTCTATCTCTCTGTAAATCTTCTCTTTCTCTCTTTTTGTCTCTCTTTCTTTGATTCTTTCTAAAACTTTCCTCTCTCTAGCTCTCTCCCTAACACTTCTCTCTCTCTCTCTCTCTCGCTCTTGCTAAAATTTCACTCTCTCTCTCTCATGCTCTCTCTCTCCTCCGTTAAATCTTCCCTCATATGCTGTCTCTATCTCTCAAACTTCTCTCATATGCTCTCTCTCTTAATCTCTGTCTTTGTCTCTCTAACTATCTCTCTCTCTTAAACTTCTTTCCCTCCCACTCTGTCCCTCAAAATTTTCAACTTCTTTGTTTGTCTATCTGTCTCTCTCTCTCTCTCAACCTACCTTTCTCCCTCTCGTATGTTCTCTGTCCTACTCTCCCTCTCTGTCTCTCTTACAGAAACTTCTCTTTCTTTCTCTCGCCCTCTCTCTCTATTAAACTTCTTCTCTCCCACTTTCTCTCTTTGTTTGTCTATTTGCCTGTCTCTCCCTCTCTCTTTCTCTCTCCCCTAATCTTCTCTTTCACTCTTGCTATCTCTCTTTCTTGCATTCTTTCTAAATCATCCCTCTCTCTCTGGCTCTCTCCCTAAAACTTCTCTCTTGCTCTCTCTCACTCTCTCTCTCTCTTGCTCTCTCTAAAACTTTTCTCTCTCTTAGCCACCCTAAAGCTTCACTTTCTTTCTCTTTCTCTTCTCTGCTCTAAAACTTCTCTCACATGCTGTCTCTCTCTCTCTAGAACCTCTCTTATATGCTTTCTCTCTCACACTTTGAAATGTCTCTCTCCCCCCACTCTCTGTCTATATCACTCTCTCTGAAGCTTCTCTCTCCCCTGCTCTCTCTCTATCTTTTTCTAAATATAAGTTCTCTCTCCATTGTATTCTTTCTATCTCTCTCTCTCTCTATCTTTTTCTCAATCTTCTCTTTTTGTCGTTCTATCTTTCTTTGTTTCATTCCTTCTAAAGCTTCCCTCTCTCTGTAGCTCTCTCCTTGAAACATCTCTCTCTTGCTCTCTCTAAAACTTTTTTCACTCTCACTCTCCCTAAACTTATCTATCTCTATCTTTCTCTCTCTCCCTCACACATTCTCTCTAGCACTCTCACTAAAACTTTTCTCTCTTGCCCCCCTAAAGCTCACTCAATCTCTCTCTATGTCTCTTCTCCTCTAAAACTTCTGTCACATGCTCTCTCTCTCTCTCTCTCTAAACCACTCTCATACTCTCTTTGTGAGTTGCTCTCTCTGAAACTTCTCTCTCTCTCTCTCTCTCTCTCTCTCTCTCTCTCTTTGTTGCTCTTCCCAACACCTTCTTCTGTCTCTCTCTAAAACTTCTCTTTTTGTTTAAAACTTCCTTCATTTTAGGTGAAAAATTTCTGTCTGTCTCTTTCTCTTTTTGTTTAAAATTTGTCTTTCACTAACTTTATCTCTCTCTCTAAAACTTCTACTTGTCACTTTCTCTCTTTGTTTAAAATTTGTCTCTCGCTAACTTTATCTCTCTCTTCCTCTCCCCAACACATAGGCACACACTCTCCCTCTCTCTAAACCTTCTCTGCATGTACTCTCTCTAAAACTTCTCTCTCTCTCCCCACCCCAATGCTGTTTCTCTCTCTCTCTCTATCTTGCTCTTGCTCTCTCCAACACTCACACACTCCCTCTCTATCTCTGACCAACAATCTCTCTCAGTCTCTTCCCTCGCCATACTCTCTTTCTCTCTTTCTCTACATCTCTATCTCTCTCTCTCTCTCTCTCTCTAATTTCTTTCTCTCCCACTCTCTCTCAAAACCTTCACTTTCTCTTGTTGTCTATCTGCCCATCTATCTCTCTCTCTCTTGCAGTCTCTCTCTAAAACTTCTTTGTCTCTCTCACTCTCTCTCCAAATCTTCTCTTTTTGTCTCTCTATCTCTCTTTCTTTCACTCTTTCTAAAGCTTCCCTCTCTCTCTAGCTCTCTCCCTATAACATCTTGCTCTCTCTCACGCTCTCTCTCTAAACCTTCTTTGTCTCTCACTGTCCCTAAAACTTATCTCTCTTGTCTTTCTTCCTCTCTCTCTCTTTCAATCTCTCTCTCTTCTTCCCCAACACTCTTTCTCCCTCACACTCTCTCTGTGTCTCTCTCTTTCTGCTTTCCTCTCTCTCTAGCTCTCTCCATAAAACTTCTCTCTTTCTCTCTCCCCCTCTCTCTTCCTCACTTTCATTCTCTCTCTATCTTGTCTCTCTTGCTCTCCCTCTCTGTCTCTCTCCCGAAAACTTATCTTTCTCTCTCTATCTCCCTCTCTCTCTCTTAAACTTCTTTCTCTCCCACTCTCTCTAAAAAACTTTACTTTCTCTATTTCTCTGTCTGTCTGTCTATCACTCCCTCTCTCTCTCTCTCTCAAACCTCTTTCTCTCTTACTATCTCTCTCACACAAAAACTTCACTTTATCTCTCTCTCTCTCTCTCTCATTCATACTCTTCCTAACACTTACACACTCCTGCCCAACAATCTCTCTCTCTATTTCTCTCTACCTCTCTCTCTCTCTCTTTCTCTACATCTCTCCTTCTCAGTCTCTCTTTCCAAAACTTCTCTTTCTCGTTGCCTCGTCCCTCTCTCTTAAACTTCTTTCTCTCCCACTCTCTTTCAAAAACATCACTTTATCTATCTCAGTCTGTCTTTGAGGTTTTGCTTTCTCTACCTCTCTCTCTATCTCTCTATGTTCTCTCTCTTGCCCTCTCTACCTCTCTCTCTATCTCTCTATGTTCTCTCTCTTGCTCTCTCTCCATCTTTCTCCCCAAAACTTTCTTTCTCTCTCTCCCCCTCTCTCTTAAACTTCTTTCTCTCCCACTTTGTCTCTAAAAACTTCACTTTCTCTGTCTATCTATCTCCTTCCTCTTTCCTTCTCTCTCTCACAGTCTCTCTCTAAAACTTCTCTATCTTTCTCAGTCTCTCTAAAGTTTTCTCTCATATGCTCTCTCTTTTGCTCCCTCCCTCACACTCTGTCTCTGTCTCTCTCTACCTCTCTCTATCTTCTCTCCCTTGCTCTCCCTCTTTGTCTCTCTCCCCAATACTTCTCTTTCTCTCTCTCCTATTCTCTAGAAAACTTCACTTTCTCTCTCTGTTTGTCTGTCTCTCTATCTCTTTAACACTTCTCTCTTTCTTTCTATCTGTCTCTCTCTCTGAATCTCTATCTCTGTCTCTATCTTTCTCTCTCTTTATTTTTCTCCATATAAAAGTTCTCTCTCCCTCTCTCTTGTTCTTTCTAAAACTTCTCTGTCATTTGCTCTCTCTAAGACTTCTTTCTCTCTCTCACTCTCAATCTACCCAACACCTCCTCTCTCTCCAAAACTTTTCTCTGTCATTTGCTCTCTCTCAAAAACTTCTGTCTGTCTCATTCTCTCTGTTTAAAATTTGTCTCTCACTAGCTCTATCTCTCTCTCCCCGCCAAATCTTCTTCTTCTCTCCCTTGCCCAACAATCTCTCTCTATTTCTCTTTACCTCTCTTTCTTTCTCTCTACATCTCTCCCACTCAGTCTCTCTTTCCAAAACTTCTCTTTCTCTCTGTCTCTCCCTCTCTCTCTCTCTTAAACTTCTTTCTCACTCTCTCTCCCAAAAATATCACTTTATGTCTCTCTATCTCTCTTGCAGTTTCCCTAGAAAACTTCTCTTTCTCACTCTTACTCTATCTCTATCATCTCTCTTTTGCTCTCCCTCTTTGTCTCTATCCCCAAAACTTATCTCTCTCTCTCTCAAACTTCTTTCTCTCCCACTTTTTATAAAAGACTTCATGTTCTTTGTCTATCTGTCTGTCTATCTCTCTCTTTCCCTGTCTCTCTCTTGTAATGTCTCTCTAAAACTTCTTTGTCTCTCTCACTCTCTCAAAAATTTGCTCTCTCTCTTACTCTCTGTCTTTATCTCTCTACCTCCCCCTCTATCTTCTCTTTGTTGCTCTCCCTCTCTGTCTCTCTCTCCAATACTTCTCTTTCTCTCCCACTCTCTCTCTCTAAAACTTCACTTTCTCTCTGTCTGTCTATCTCTCTCTTTAAAACTTCTCTCTTTTTCTCTATCTATTTATCTGTCTCTCTATTTGTCTTTAAAACTTCTCTCTCTATCCTCTCCCTCCTATTCTCCCTCTCTATCTCTCTCTCCAAAAGTTCTATTTCTTTCTCTCCCTCTTTCTCTCTTAAACTTCTTTCTCTCCCACACTATCTCTCAACAACTTCACTTTCTCTCTTTGTTTGCTTGTCTGTCTCTCTCTCTCCAAATCATCTCTTTCTCTCCCTATCTCTCTTTCTTTCATTCTTTCTAAAGATTTCCCCTCTCTAGCTCTCTCCCTAAAACTTCTCTCCCACTCTCTGATGATAAAAGTGTGGTGGATGTGGCTGATCCAATTCAAATTCCAAGTGGTCGAATTACAAGAGCTAGAGCTAAAAGGTTCAAAGAGGCTTTCAATGGATTGATGCAGAGTGTTTGGGATGAGGAGCTATTTTTTGGGCCCAAATACTTAGACTCAAGCGCAGATCAAGGATGGATTTCGTTGGTCCAAGTGGTGGAGTAATTTTAGCCTTTTTCTAAAGCCCATACACTTGGAAGGATTACTTTCAGCTCAAGCATGTGGAATCATTTAGCAATTATAGGCCATAACTAGCAAGATTCACATGGATTTAAGAGATTCTAGGAGATCAATTTGGCTGATTATTACCCAACTATTTTGGGATAATTTCCTTTTTTTATGGGATTTGGTCAGCCTTTTGGAATATATTTTCAGCAATCACTTTCATTGGGCTAATATTTGGCTGATTATTCTCGTGTAAAGGTGGCATGCCATAATTCTAGGAATTTCCTTTCTTTTGCTATTTGTTTCCTTTTCAAATTGTAATAACTCAACCTATATATATGTATACCAAGGCTGAGAAGTTTAGATCAATTTTCTGGATAAAAATTGATAGTTTTTCTCTTTGGTTCTTTAAAGAACTTTCTGAACTTGTCAAGAACTTGTTCTTGTAGTGTTCATTTGACTTATCAAATGGTTCACCATCCTGTTTGTGGCATCTCCACATACCAAGGTTCTTGTTTTCTTATAAACATAGGGTCAAGATTTTCACTTATAAAAATCTAATCATAGAACAATCTTGGGAATCAATTTCATTGACAGGTCTTGTTATTCTTGGCAGGGTTCGTATCATTTTGGTGTCAGATCATCGATTCTAGTCTTAGGTTTTGCCTATCCAATTTTAGTTTTGCAGCCAATATTCTTTGTTTTCTTTTGTTTAGATTCCAATGTCAGTTTATACATATTCAAAAAAAAAAGCAAGAAAAGAAAATCTTCAAAAAAGAAAGAAAGAAAAGAAAAGCTGTGAAAAGAAAATGTGGTATTCAGTGAAAAGAAAGAAGAACAAGTCAGCAACTATAAAAAAACTCCACTTTCAAGTATTCTTAACCTGTTTTTAATGATTTTATTGATTCTCTTGATTCCATACTCTTCCTTGAACCATTGATAAGCTTGTGATTGAATTGTTACTGGAAAAGGATCTTGTTCTTGTTTAGATAAGTTTGAAAAGAATTGAAAGAGAAAATTACAAGTGGAAAAAGGCAAGAGTGATTAGAGTAATAGAGGGAAAAAGCCAAATTTGTTGTGTGAAAACACGAGTGTTGTGAGAATTGTATTTGAGTGAAAAACAGGTGAGGAAAATTATTTGTGAGGCCCTTTCTTTTTTAACATTCTTTTTGTAGCAAAAACATGTCAGACAACTTGAACAAAGGCATTCCCACAAGTTTGTCAGGAGGGGTTGATCCAAAGTTGCTCATGGATGCATTAATGGGAGAGATGAGAAGAGTGTTAAGAACAGAAATGGAGCAGGTTCATGAATGGTTGGATAGGGTAGAGAATGATCACATGAGGCACCCACAAAATGTACATAATGTGCATAGGAGGGAAAGAGTTCAACCAAGGGAAGTAAGGGTTGAAGACAAAGAGTATTATGGAGCTAGTTTTGATGAGGAAGATGATCAGGATTCAGTTATTAACTATAGGAGATATGGTGGACTGGGCAGAGAAGTTAGGAACCGAGAAGATAATAACTTAGGTAGTATTAAGATGAAGGTTCTGTCATTTCAAGGGAGGTCTAATCCAGAAGCCTATCTTGAATGGCAGAAGAAGATGGAGTTTATTTTTGATTGCCACAACTATTCCGAAGCAAAGAAGGTAAAATTTGCAACCATTGAGTTCTTTGATTATGCCATTGTTTGGTAGGAGCAATTGGTGCTAAATAGGAGGTACAATGGAGAATGGTTGGTGGAAACTTGGGAGGAGATAAAGATGATGATGAGAAAGTGGTTTGCTCCAAGTCATTACTATCGCAAGTTATATAAGAAGTTGCAAGGTCTTTGGCAAGGAAACTGGAGTGTTGAGGATTACTCTAAGGAGAAGGAGATTGCAATGATCCAAGCCAATGCTGAGGAAGATTGTGAAATTTCAATGGCTAGGTTTTTTGCATGGATTAAATTGAGAAATACAAGATAGAGTAGAGATGCAACATTACGTGGAATTAGAGGATATGGTTCACATGGCTATCAAAATGGAGCAACAACTCAAGAGGGGGGTAGCTCATGTGCAGCCCAAAACTCAGGTTCTACTTGTTGGAAACTAGGTTATACAAGGAAGGAGGACAAGCCTCAAGCATTTCCAACACCTAAACACAAATCTGAGCATCAAATCGAGAACACCAACCATGTTTTTGAAGGTAAAATCAAATCACTTACTACTCAAAATTGTGGAATTAATTGCTTTAAGTGTCAAGGTAGGAGACATATAGCAAGCCAATGTCTGAACAAAAGGATTATGGTGATGTGAGACAATGGTGAAGTTGAGACCGAGAGTGAAGAACACATTGAATCTATGCTCCCATTGGAGGATGCAAATGATGAAGAATATGTTACCAAAGGAGAATTGTTGGTGACAAGAAGAACCCTAAGTGTGCAGGCCAAAGAAGATGAAGAAGTACAATGAGAAAACATTTTTCACACTCGGTGCAACATAAAACGCAAGGTATGTAGTGTGATTATTGATGGAGGAAGTTGTACTAATGTTGCTAGCACAACTATGGTTGAAAAATTAGGGTGCCCACAATGAAACATCCTAAACCATACAAGCTACAATGGCTCAATGATAGTGGCAAAGTGAGGGTGAATAAACAGGTGCTCGTCACGTTTCACATTAGAAAGTATGAGGATGAAGTTTTGTGCAACGTAGTTTTGATCCAAGCAGGAAATTTGTTGTTAGGTTGTCCGTGGCAATTTGATCAGCAAGTTAAGCATAATGGCTACACAAATAAGTACTCATTCATGTTTAAGCAACACTCTAGCTCCTATGATGCCAAGACAAGTTTATGAAGACAAAGTAAGGCTACAAAAAGAGAGTGAACAAAAAAGAAGTGAAGAAAGAGAGAAAAATAAATTGAGTAAAAATTTGAGAGAGCAAATAGGAGAGGATGAGAAAATTGAGGGAGAAAAAAAGAGAGCGATTCGATCATTGAGACAAAAAAAGATAGAACTCAAAAGAGCTTTTATGCAAGAACAAGTGAAGTGAAAAGAGCATTGTTTTCAAATCAACCAATGATTGTACTTTTGTACAAAGAGGTGTTTTTGAACACTAACGAGATAGATCTTGCTTTACCTAGTTCTATTGTTTCTCTTTTGCAGGATTGTGATGATGTCTTTCCCACTCTGTCTTTGTCACACTCTCTCTCTCATGCTCTTTAAAACTTCTCTCTCTCTTGCTCTTGCTCTCCCCAACACCTCCCTCTCTCTCTAAAAATTCTCTCTTTGTTTAAAACTTCTTTTGCTTTTTCTCAAAAAGTTATGCTTGTTTTTTTCTCTCTTTGTCTAAAGACACACACTCTCTCTCTCTAAACCTTCTCTCCTTGTTGCTCTCCCTAAAACTTCTCTTGGTCTCCAAAACTTCTTTCTCTACCTCTCTTCCTCCCTCTCTCTCTATACCTATCTGTCTGTCTTCTCTCTCTTGCTCTTCCTCTCTGTCTCACTCTCCAAAACTTCTCTTTTTCTATCTTTCCCTCTCCCTCTCTTAAACTTCTTTCTCTCCCACTCTCTCTCTCAACAACATCACTTTTTCTCTTTTTTTTTTTGTCTGTCTCACTCTCTTGCAATCTCTCTCTAAAACTACTCTTTCTCTCTTTCCAAATCTTCTTTTTCTCTCTCGAAACTTCTTTCTCTCTTTGTCTCTCATCAAATCTTCTCTTTCTCTCTCCTTCTCTCTCTCTCACTTTCATTCTTTGTAAAGCTTCTCTCTCTTGCTCTCTCCAAGAAACCTCTCTCTCTCTCTCTTGTGTGCATGTGCTCCCTCTAAAATTTCTTTTTCTCTCGCTCTCCCAAAAACTTCACTCTCTCTCACTACTCCTTTAAAACATCTCTCATATGCTCCCTTTGTATGTTTTTCTCTCTCTCTCTCTATCCTCTCTTTCTTGCTCTCCCTCTCTGTTTCTTTCTTTCCAATACTTCTCTTTCTCTATCTCTCTCTCCCTCTTCTTAAACTTCTTTCTCTCCCATCTCTCTCTAAAGAACTTCACTTTTTGTCTCTAATCTATCTATCTCTCTCTCTATCTGCTCTCACCTACTCTCTCTCTTCGCCTCTCTCCCCAAAACTTCTGTTTCTCTCTTTCTCTCACATTCTCTCTCTCAACAACTTCACCTTCTCTCTCCATTTGTCTATCTATTTGTTTGCCTGTCTCTCTCTAGCTCTCTCCCTAAAGCTTCTCTTGCACTCTCCCTCTCTCCTCTCTCTAAAACTTCTCTCTCTCTTGTCCCACTAAATCTTCACTCAATATCTCTCTCTCTCTCCTCCTCTAAAACTTCTAGTATATGCTGTATCTCTCTCTGAAACCTATATTATATGCTCCATCTCTCTGACTTTGAAGCTTCTCTCTACCTCACTGTCTCTCTCTTCAACTTTTTCCATATAAAAGTTCTCTCTCTCTTTCTCTAGTTCTCTCTAAAACTTCTTTGTCATTTGGTCTCTCTGACACTTCTCTTTCTCCCTTACTCACTCTTGCTCTCCCCAACACCTACCCCTCTCTCTCTAAAACCTCTTTCTTTGTTTGAAACTTCTTTCGCTTTCTCTCAAAAGCTTTTGTCTGGCTCTTTCTCTCTTTATCTAAAATTTGTCTCCCACTAACTCTATCTCTCTATCTCTCCCTCCCCAACACACACAGACACATACTTTCCCTCTTTCTCTCTCTCTCTCTCTCTCTCTCTCTCCCTCTCTTGTAGTCTCTTTCTAAAACTTCTCTATCTACCTCTTTTTTGTAGTCTCTTTCTAAACTTCTCTCTCTCTCTCTCTCTCCAAATCTTCTCTTTCTGCCTCTTTGTCTCTCTTTCTTTCATTCTTTCTATGCTTCCCTCTCTCTTTAGCTCTCTCCCTAAAACTTTTCTCTCTCTTTACATCATCTCCTTCTCTCTCTCTCTCTCTCTTTCTCTTTCATTCTTTCTAAAGCTTCCGTCTCTAGCCCTCTCCCTAAAACTTTTCTCTCTCTGTCTCTCTCTCTCACCAACATTATCTTTTCTCTTTTTCTCTCCCTCTCCATCTCTTTCACCAAACTTTCTCTCCCTCTCTCTCTCTTAAACTTCTTTCTCTTGCACTCTCTCTCTGCAACTACACTTTCTCTCTTTGTCTATCTATCTATCTATCTATCTCTCTCTCTCTCTCTCTCTCTCTCTCTACATCTCTCTTTCTTTTATTCTTTCTAAAGCCTCTCTCTATCCCTAAAACTTTCTCTCGCTCTATAAATCATCTCTCTCTCTCGCTATCCCTAAGGCTTTACACACACTCTGTCGATCTCCTCCTCTAAAACTTTTGTCATATGCTTTCTCTCTCTCTTTGAAGCCTCTCTCATATGCTCTCTTTCTTGCTTTGAAACTTCTCTCTCCCCTACTTTGTCTCTCTCTCTCTCTCTCTCTCTCTCTCTCTCTCACATTCTCTCTCAAACTTCTCTGTCACTTGCCATCTCTAAAACTTCTTTCTCTCTCTTGCTCTTCTCTCCCTAACACCTCCCTCTCTCTCTAAAAATTCTCTCTTTGTTTAAAACTTCTTTCATTTTCCCTCAAAAACTTATGCCCATCTCTTTCTCTCTTTGTCTAAAATTTGTCTCTCACTAACTCTATCTCACTCTCCCTCCCTCTACAGCATTAAAACACATACTCTCCCTCTCTCTCTACCTCTTTCTCTATACCTTCTCTCTAGGTCACTCTCCCTAAAACTTCTGTTGCTTTCTACAAAACTTCCTTTCTCTCTCTTTCCCTCTCTCTCTCTTAAACTTCTTTTTCTCCCACTCTTTCTCTCAACAACATTACTTTCTCTCACTTTCTGTCTGTCTGTCTCTCTCTTATACTCTCTCTCTAAAACTACTCTTTCTCTCCAAATCTTCTCTTTCTCTCTTTTTGTCTCTCTTTCTTTCATTCTTTCTAAAGCTCCCCTCTCTCTCTCTAGCTATCTTCCTAAAACATATGTCTTTCTAAAACTTCTTTCTCTCTCTCCAAATCTTCTATTTCTCTCTCCTCTCTCTCTCTCTTACTTTCATTCTTTCTTAAGTTCTCTCTCTAGCTATCTGCAAAAAACTTCTCTCTCTCACTCCCTCCAATTTTTTTTTCTCTTGCTCTCCCAAAATCTTCACTCTCTCTCTCTTGCTTTGAAACATCTCTCATATGTTCTCTCTCTCTCTCTCTCTTGAAATTCTCTTATATGCTCTCTCTGCATGTCTCTCTCTCTCTCTTAAACTTCTCTCATATGCCCTCTTTGTATGTCTCTCTCTCTCACTCTCTCTGTTGCTCTCCTTCTCTGTCTCTCTCTCTAATACTTCTCTTTCTCTATCTCTCTCTCCCCCTCTTTTTCTCTCTTAAACTTCTTTCTCTCCCACTCTTTCTCCCAAAAACTTCACTTTCTCTCTCTACCTCTCTCTCTATCTACTCTCACCTACTCTCCCTCTTTACCTCTCTCCCCAAAACTTCTCTTTCTCTCTCCCTTTCCCAATCTCTCTCGCCTAAACTTCTTTCTCTCCCATTCTCTCTCTCAACAACTTCACCTTCTCTATCTGTCTATTAGTCTATCTGCCTATGTCTCTCTAGCACTCTCCCTAAAGCTTCTCTCTCACTTTCTCTCTCCTCTCTCTAAAACTTCTCTCTCTGCTGTCTTAAATCTACACTTAATCTCTCTCTTTGAAACCTCTCTCATTGCTCTCTCTCTTACTTTGAAACTTCTATCTACCGCACACTCTCTCTATCTTTCTCTCTCTTCAACTTTTCTATATAAAAGTTCTCTCTCTCTCTCACTTGCTCTTGCTCTTCCCAACACCTTCCCCTCTCTCTCTAAAACTTCTCTCTTTGTTTAAAACTTCTTTTGCTTTCTCTCAAGATCTTCTATCTGTCTCTTTCTCTCTTTGCTTAAAATTTGTCTCTTGCTAACTCTATCTCTCTTTATCTCTCCCTCCCCAACACATAGACACACACTTTCCTTCTCTCTACCTATCTCTTTAAACCTTCTCTTCATGTCACTTTCTCTAAAACTTCTCTCTCTCACTCTCTATGTTGCTCTCCCCAACATTCATACACTTGCTCTCTATCTACCCAATAATCTATCTCACTCTCCCTCCCCCCCACTCTCTCTTTCTACCTCTCTCTCTCATTCTCTAGATCTCTATCTCTGTCTCTCTACCTCTCTCTCTCTTGCTCCCCCTCTCAGTCTCTCTCTCCAAAACTTCTCTTTCTCTCTATCTCAAACCTCTTTCTCTCCCACTCTTTTTCTTGAAAAAATGTTAGTTTATCTCTCTCTCTCTCTCTCTGTGTTGTCTGTCTCTCTTTCACTTTCTATCTTGTGATCTTGCTCTAAAACTTCTTTTTCTCTCTCACTCTCTCTCTCTCCAAATCTTCTCCTTCTCTCTAGCTCTTGCTCTCACCAACACTCACACACTCTCTCTTTTTCTCTCTACCACTATCGCTCTCTTTCCAAAACTTCTCTCTCTTTGTCTCCCTCTCTCACTTAAACCTCTTTCTCTTCCATTCCTTCTCTCAAAAACATCACATTATCTCTCCCTATTGTGTTCTCTCATCTCTCTATTTTGCTCTCTTTGTCTCCCTTGCCGCCTCGTCCCAAACTTCTCTTTCTCTCTCTCTCACACTCTCACCTTCTATCTCTCTCTCCAAAACTTATCTTTCTCTCTCTCTGTTTCCCTCTTCTCTCTCGTAGTGTCTCTCTAAAATTGCTCTCTCTCTCTCCAAATTTCTCTTCCTCCCTCTCTGTCTCTCTTTCTTTTATTCTTTCTAAAGCCTCCCCTCTCTCCCTTTAGCTCTTCTCCTCAAACCTCTCTCTCTTATACTCTCTTTAAAATTTCTTTCTCTCTCGCTCTCCCTCAAACTTCACTCTCTCTCTCCTCTTTTAAAACTTCTCTCATATGTTCTCTCTCTGTCTTAAACTTCTCCCATATCCTCTCTCTATCTCTATGTCTCTCTTTCTTGTTCTCCCTCTCACTCTTTCCCTCTATGTCTCTACCTCTTTCTCTATCTTCTCTCTCTTGCTCTCCCTCTCTGTCTCTCTCTTTATGTGTAATTCTTGTCTCCTTCTTTAGCACGTGAAAGCCTTTCTTGTAGACTTTGTTTTTTCTGAAATTTTTAGGCTTTCTTTTCTTCCTTGTAAGCTGTAGCTTTTCTTTTTTTAAAGGCTGTCCTCTGCTTTTTCTTTTTGGCGTGAAAGCTCCTCCCCTCCTCTTTTTTGCTGAAATTTTTATATCATTTTTTCTTTAGTACGTGAACCCACTTTTGAGTGCATGTGATGATGGGTTTTTTGTAAAATTAGAATTCCTTTTTTAGTTAAATTCCTGTTTCCTAGTTTCACTTATATTTTATCTCTTTTCATTCTTTTATTTTTTAATTTTTTTATTTGTCTTATCATATCTTAATTTTTGTCTTATTATCTTTATCATTTTTGTCCTATCTTTGGATATTCTTAATTATCTTTTATCCTTTTTTTTTGTCTTTTATCTTTGTTTTTTTATTTATCCTAATATCTTATCCTCTTATCATTTTATTTATCTCTTTTAATTTTAAATTTATCTTGTATTATTATTCTTTAATTTTGATTTTATTTTAGTTTTATTTTAAATTTTATTTTTTGGTTTGGGCTTATTTATTTTATTTTGTTATTTTTTAGTTTAAATTTGAGTTTGTAATTCGTTAAAGTTTTGAAAAAGTGGGCTGGACAAAATTAGGTGTCTACAATTATGGCCTATAACTGCTGAATGATTCCACATGCTTGAGTTGAAAGTAATCCTTCCAAGTGTATTATGGGCTTTAGCCAAAAAGGCTGAAATTACCCCACTACTTGGACCAACGAAATCCATTCTTGATCTGTACTTGAGTCTAAGTATTTGGGCTTAAAAAAATGTCCTCATCCCAAATGCTCTGCATCAATCCATTAAAAGCCTCGTTGAACTTTTTAGCTCTAGCTTTTGTAACTGGACGACTTGGAATTTGAATTGGATCAGCCGTATCTACCATGTTTTTATCATCAGATAGAGAGAGACAGAGATGTAGAGAATAGGAGAAGTTTTATAGAGACACAATGGTGGGGGAAGAGAGTGAGAGAGATTGTTGGGCAGAGAGAGAGGGAGTGTGTGAGTGTTGGGTAGAATGAGAGAGAAAGAGAATGGCAGGGGCAGAGAGTGAGAGAGATTGTTGGGTAGAGAGAGAGTGTGTGCATGTTAGGGAGAGCAAGAGCAAGAGAAAAGAGAGAGAGAAAAGGTGTTGGGGAGGGGGAGAGATAGAGAGAGAATTTTTAAAGAGTGACATGCAGAGAAGGTTTAGAGAGCAGTAAAGAGAGTGAGAGTGCATGTTTGTGTGTTGGGGAGTGGTAGAGAGAGAGAGAGAGAGACGGAGTTAGTGAGAGACAAATTTTAGACAAAGAGAGAAAGAGATAGAAGAATTTGAGAGAAAGCGAAAGAAGTTTAAAACAAAGAGAGTAGTTTTAGAGAGAGAAGGAGGGAGGTGTTGGGAAGAGCTTGAGTGAGAGAGAGAGAAGTTTTAGAAAGAGAGAGCAATGCAGAAGTTTTAGAAAGAACAAGAGAGAGTGTGTGAATTTTTTATACAGAAAAAGATGAAAAGAGAGAGTGGGAGAGAGAGAAGTTTTAGAGCGAGAGAGAGAGAGATATCAGAGAGGTTTCAGAGAGAGAGAACTGCATGTGGCAGATGTTTTAAAGGAGGACAAACAGAGAGAGAGTGAGTGAAGCTTTACAGCAAGTGAGAAAGAGAAGTTTTACAAAGAGCAAGAGAGAGAATGAGAGAGAAGTTTTAGGGAAAGAGCTTGAGAGAGAGGGGAGAGACATAGAGAGAGTGTGTAAGGGAGAGAGAGATAAGTTTTAGGGAGAGCTAGAGAGAGAAAGGGAAGTGTTATAGAGAGACTGCTAGAGAGAAAGTGCAAAGAGGGAGAGAGGCAAACAGACAGATGGATAGAGAAAGTGAAGTTGTTGAGAGCAAGTAAGTGGGGAGAAAGAAGTTTAAGAGATTGAGAGAGGAAGAGAAAGAAAGAGAATTTTCGGAGAGAGAGATAGAGATGGAAAGTAGGAGAGAGAAGATAGGGAGAGGTAAAGAGAGAGACAAACAGATAGAGAAAGTGAAGTTTTTGAGAGAGAGTAGGAGAGAAAGAAGTTTAGGAGAGAGAAGGAGAGGGTAAGAGAGAAAGAGAAGTATTCAAGAGAGAAACAGAGAGGGAAAGTAAGAGAGAGAAGATAGAGAGAGAGAGCTAAAGGTAGAGAGTGACAGAGAGAACAAGAGAGACATAGAGAGAGAGCATATGAGAGAAGTGTAAGAGAGAGACAGCATATGAGAGAAGTTTTAAACGAGGAGAGAGAGAGTGAATTTTGAGGGAGAGCAAGAGAGAAAGAAATTTTGAAGAGAGAGAGAGAAGTTTTAGAGCAAGAGCTAGAGAGAGAGAGGGAAGCTTTAGAAAGAATGAAAGAAAGAAAGACAGAGAGGGAGGACGAGAAGATTTGGAGAGAGAGAGACTTTGAGAGAGAAGAGGGAAAGAGATAGATAGGCAAATAAAGAAATTGAAGTTATTGAGAGAAAGAAGTTTAAAAGAGAGAGGGAGAAGGAGAGAGAAAGATAAGTTTTGGAGAGAGAGACAGAAAGTGAGAGTGAGAGAGAGAGAAAGAGAAGTTTTGGAGGGAGGCTAAGAGAGATAGAGAGAGAGAGAGAGACAAATAGAGAGACAAGAGAGAGAGAGCGACAGAGAGAGATAACGTGATTTTTTTGAGAGAGGAAGTGGAAAAGATAGAAGTTTAAGAGAGAGAGAGGGGGAGAGACAAAGAGATAGAGAAGTTTTGGAAAGAGAGACTGAGCGGGAGAGATGTAGAGAAAGAGAAAGAGTGTGTAAGTGTTGGGGAGAGCAAGAGTGAGAGAGAAGGAGAAGATTGGGAGAGAAAGAGTAAGAAAAAAAAATGTTTTAGAGCAAGACCACAAGATAGAAAGAGAGTAAAACAGAGAGAGAGACATAGGAGATAAACTGACATTTTTTCAAGAAAGAGAGCGGGAGAGAAAGAGGTTTAAGAGAGAGAGAGAAAGAGAAGTTTTGGAGAGAGAGATTAAGAGGAGAAGCAAGAGAGAAAGTGAGGCAGAGAGATAGAGACAAAGATGTAGGGAATGAGAGAGAGAGAGGTAGAAAGAGAGATAACAAAAGAATGGTGGGGGGAGAGAGTGAGAGAGATTGTTGGGCACAAAGAGAGGGAGTGTGTGAGTGTTGAGGTGAGCAAGAGCGAGAGAGAGAGAGAGAGAGAGAGAGAGAGAGAGGGAGAGAGAGAAATTTTAGAGAGAGTGACATGAAAAGAAGGTTTAGAGAGAGAGGTAGAGAGAGGGAAAGTGTGTCTGTGTGTTGGGAAGTGAGAGATAAAGAGAGATAGAGTTAGTGAGAGACAAATTTTAGACAAAGAGAGAAAGAGACAAACAGAAGTTTTTTAGAGAAAGCGAAAGAAGTTTTAAACAAACTGAGAAGTTTTAGAGAGAGGGTAGGTGTTGGGAAGAGCGAGACTAAGTGAGAGAAAGAGAAGTTTCAGTGAGACCAAATGACAGAGAAGTTTTAGAGAGAACTAGAGAAAGAGAGAGAGAACTTTTATATAGAAAAATTTGAAGAGAGAGATAGAGAGAATGGGTAGAGAGAAGTTTCAAAGTGTGAGAGAGAGATATGAGAGAGGTTTCAGAGTGAGAGACAGCATATGATAGAAGTTTTAGAGGAGGGGACAGGGAGAGATTGAGTGAAGATTTACAGCAAGTGAGAGAGTGAAGTTTTAGAGAGAGGAGAGAGAGTGAAAGAGAAGCTTTAAGGAGAGAACTAGAGAGAGATGGGAAGACTAATAGATAAACAGATAGAGAGAGAAGGTGAAATTGTTGAGAGAGAGAATAGGAGAGAAAGAAATTTAGGAGAGAGAGAGAGAAAGAGAAGTTTTGGGAAGAGAGGCAAAGAGAGGGAGTAGGTGAAAGCAGATAAAGAGAGAGGTAGACTGAGGGAGAGATAAACAAACAGAGAAAGAAAGGGAAGTTTTTGAGAGAGAGAGAGGGAGAGAGAAAGAAGTTTAAGAGAGAAAGAAAGAGAGGGAGAGAGAGATAGAGAAAGAGAAGTATTGGAGAGAGATATAGAGTGGGAGAGGAAGAGAGAGAGGATAGATATACAAAGAAAGCATATGAGAGAAGTTTAAAAGAGACAGAGCACGTATGAGAGATGTTTTAAAGGAGGAGAGAGAGAGAGAGAGTGAAGTTTTTGGAAGAGCAAAAGAGAATGAAATTTTGGTGGAAGTGAGAGAGAAAAGTTTTTTGGAGAGAGTTAGAGAGAGAAGCTTTAGAAAGAATGAAAACAAGAGAAGAGAAGGAGAGAGAAAGAAGTTTTAGAGAGATAGATGTTTTAAGGAGAGAGCTAGAGAGGGAGAGGGAAGCTTTAGAAAGAATGATAGAGAGATAAAGAGAGAGAAAAAGAAGATTTGGAGAGAGAGAAAGAGTAGTTTTAGAGAGAGGCCACAAGGGAAAGTGACAGACAGAAAGAGAGAGAAAGTGATGCTGTTTGAGAGAGAGAGAGAGTGGGAGAGAAAGAAATTTAAGAGAGGGAGAGGGAAAGAGAGAGAAAGAGAAGTTTTGGACAGTGAGATAGAGAGGGAAAGCAAGAGAGAGAAGATAGAGAGAGAGGGGTATAGAAAGATAGTGAGGGAGAGAGGTAGAGAAAGAAGTTTTGGAAAGAGCAAGAGAAGTTGTAGGGAAAGCAACATGGAGAGAAGGTTTAGAGAGAGAGGTAGAGAGAGGGAGAGTGTGTGTCTTTGTGTTGCAGAGGGGAGAGAGAGAGATAGAGTTAGTTAAAGACACTTAAACAAAGAGAGAAAGAGACTGGCATAATAAGTTTTTGAGTGAAGGCAAAAGAAGTTTTAAACAAAGAGAATTTTTAGAGAGAGGGAGGTGTTGGGGAGAGCAAGAACGAGGGAGAGAGAAGTTTTAGAGAGAATAAGAGAGAGAGTAACAAAGATAGAGTGGGGGAGAGAGAAGTTTCAAAGCCAAAGACAGAGAGAGCATATGAGAGAGGTTTCAAAGAGAGAGAGAGAGAGAGAGAGAGAGAGAGCATAAGATAAGAGTTTTAGAGGAGGAGGTAGAGAGAGAGTGTGTTAAGCTTTAGGGATTGTGAGAGAGACTAAAGCTTTAGGGTAGGCAAGAGAGATAGAAGCTTTAGGGCAGGTGAGGGGGAGAGAGAGAAGTTTTAAGGAGAGAGAGAGATAGATAGAAAAATAGTCAAAGAGAGAAAGTGTAGTTATAGAGAGAGAGTGGGAGAGAAAGAAGTTTAAAAGAGAGAGAGAAGTTTTGGTGATAAAGATAGAGAGGGAGAGAAAAAGAGAGAAAAATAATGTTGATGAGCAAGAGAGAGAGAGAAAGGCAAAGAGAGAGAAAGAAAAGATGTAAAGAGAGAGAAGTTTTAGGGAGAGAGCTATAGAGAGAGGGAAGCTTTAGAAAGAACAAAAGAGAGACGAGAGGCAGAAAGAGAAGATTTGGAGGGAGAGAGATAGAGAAGTTTTAGATGGAGGCTGCAAGAGAGAGAGGAAGAGCAAGAGAGAGAAAGATAGATAGAGAGAAACAAAGAAAGTGTTGCTATAGAGAGTGAGTGGGAGAGAAAGATAGAAGTTTGGAGAGAGAGACAAAGAGGGAGAGAAAAAGAAAGAAGATAGTGTTGGTGAGTGAGAGAGATAGAGAGAAAGGGAAGCTTTAAAAAGAATGAGAGCAAGAGAGAGAGAGAGACAAAGAGAGAGAAAGAGTAGATTTAAAGGGGGGAGAGAGAGAGAGCGAGAGAGATTGTTGGATAGGGGAAAGAAAGAGTGTGTGTGATTGTTGGGGAAGCAAGAGCAAGAGAGAGAAGGAGAAGTTTTAGAGGGAGACAGTGAGAGAGAAAAAGAAGTTTTGAAGGAAGACTGCAAGAGTGACAAAGAGAGCAAAACAGAGAAAGAGACAATGAGAGGAGAAGTGATGTTTTTGAGAGAGAGAGTGGGAGAGAAAGAAGTTTAAGGAGAGAAAGAGGAAGAGAGGTTTTCGACAGGGAGACTAAGAGGGAGAGATGTAGAGAAAGAGAGATACATAGAGGGAAAGAGAGAGAGAGAGAGAGAGGTAGAGAGAAACAAGAGAAACATTGTTGGGCAGGGAGAGAGAGTGTGTGTGTGAGTGTTGGGAAGAACAAGACCAAGAGAGAGAAGGAGAAGATTTGAGAGTGAGAGAGAGAGAGAGAGATAGAGTAACTTTAGAGGGTGACTGCAAGAGACAAAGAGTAGGAGAGAAAGAGGCTCAAGAGAGAGAAAAAGAAGTTTTGGAGAGAAAGACAGAGAGGGAGAGCAAGAGAGAGAAGATAGAGAGAGGTATAGAGAGGGAGAGAGAGAATGGTAGGGGGGGAGAGTGGGAGAGTGTGAGTGTTGGAGAGAGCAAGAGCAAGAGAGAGAGAGAAGTTTAAGAGAGAGAGGGAGAGAGAGAAATTTAAGAGAGACAGACAAACAGAGTGAGAAAGTGAAGTTATTGGGAGAGAAAGTGGGAGAGAAAGAGAAGTATTGGAGAGAGACACAGAGAAGGAAAGCAAGAGAGAGAAAATGGATAGAGAGATAAAGAGTGAGAGAGAAAGCAAGAGAGAAAGAGACATGAAGAGAGAGAGCATATAAGAGAAGTTTAAGAGAGAGAGAGAGAGAGACAACATATGAGAGAAGTTTTAAAGGAGAAGAGAGACTGTGTGAAGTTTTAGGGAGAGACTACGAGAGAAAGAGAAAGAGAGAGAGAGAGAGAGAGAGATAATGTTTTTTAGAGAAAGTGGGAGAGAAGGAAGTTTAAGAAAGAGAGGAGAGAGAGGGAGAAAGATAAGTTTTGAGGAGAGAGGCAAGGAGGGAGAGCAAGAGAGAGAAGATAGAGAGTAAGAGTGAGAGAGAGAAGGAGAGAGAGAGAAAGAGAAGTTTGTGAAGGAGACTACAAGAGAGATAGAGAGAGCAAAACAATGAGACAAACAGAGACAAAGAAACAGAGAGAGATAAAGTGATTTTTTTGAGAGAGTGTGGAAGAGAAAGAAGTTTAAGAGAGATAGAGGGAGGGAAAGATAGAGCAAAAGAGAAGTTTTGGAAAGAAAGACTAAGCGGGAGAGATGTAGAGAAAGAGAGAGGTAGAGAGAAACAGGGAGAGACAAATTGTTATGTTGGGAGAGAGTGTGTGAGTGTTGGGGATAGCAAGAGCAAGAGTGAGAAAAAGAAGAAAATTTGGAGAGAGAGAGAGAGAGAGAGCAAAATAGAGAGAGGGAGACAGAGATAGATAAAGTGAAGTTTTTGGTCAGAGAGAGAATGGAAGAGAAAGAGGTTTAAGAGAGGGAGAAAGAAGTTTTAAGAGAGAAACTGAGAGGGCGAGCAAGAGAGAGAAGATAGAGAGAGACAGATGTAGAGAATGAGAGAATTTTTACAAAGAGAATAGTGGGGGGGGGGGAGAGTGAGAGAGATTGTTGGGCAGAGAGAGAGGAAGTGTGTGAGTGTTAGGGAGAACAAGAGAGAGAGAGAGAGAGAGAGAGAGAGAGAGAGAGAGAGAGAGAATGGTGAGGGGAGAGAGTGTGAGAGTTTGTTGGCCAAAGAGAGAGGGAGTGTGTGTGTTGGGAGAGCAAGAGCAAGAGAAAAGAGAGAGAGAAAGTGTGTTAAGGAGGGGAAGAGATAGAGAGAGAGAAGTTTTAGAGAGCAACATGCAAAGAAGGTTTAGAGAGAGGGAAAGTGCATGTTTGTTCATTAGGGAGGGATAGAGAGAGAGAGAGAGATAGAGTTAGTGTGAGACAAATTTTAGACAAAGAGACAAAGAGACAATTAGAAGATTTTGAGAGAAAGCAAAAGAAGTTTTAAACAAAGAGAAAAGTTTTAGCGAGAGAGGGAGTTGTTGGGAAGAGTGAGAGTGAGAGAGAGAAGTTTTAGAAAGAGGGAGTGATACAAAAGTTTTAGAAAGAAGTGTGAACTTTTATATAGAAAAAGATGAAGGGAAAGAGAGAATAGGGGACAAAGAAGTTTCAAAGCAAGAGAGAGAGTGTATCAGAGAGGTTTCAGAGAGAGAGACAGTATGTGGTAGAACTTTTAGAGAAGGACAACGAGAGAGAGTGAGAGAGAAGTTTTAGGGAGAGCAAGAGAAAAGAATGTTTTAGAGAGAGAGCAAGGGAAAAAGAAGTTTTAGAGGGAATGAGAGAGAGAAAGAGAAGTTTTAAAGAGAGATTGTGAGAGAGAGAGGAGAGGGAGAGAGACAGACAGATAGACAGAGAGAGAAAGTGAAGTTGTTGAGAGTGAATGAGTGGGAGAGAAAGAAGTTTAAGAGATTAAGAGAGAGGGAGAGAGAGAAAGAGAAGTTTTGGAGAGAGAGACAAAGAGGGAGAGTAGGAGAGAGAATTAGGATGAGTGAAACGAGGCCTAACTCGAGGTGCAGATGATATGGTTAAGTTAAATGAGGCCTGACTCAAGCCGCAAACACATGGGTGAGTCAAACGATGCCTAACTTCAGGCACAAATAATATGGTTGAGTCCAACGAGGCCCAACTCGAGGTGCAAATCATAAGGGTAGTCAAACGAGGCTCGACTCGAGGTGCAAATGATATGGCTGAGTCAAACAAGGCATGACTTAAGGCACAAATGATAAGATTCAGCCAAACAAAGCACAACTCGAGGCGCAAATGATATGGTTGAGTCAAACAAGGCCCGACTCAGGGTGCAAATGATAAGGGTCAAACAAATGAGGCCTGACTCGAGACGCAAATGATATGGTTAAGTCAAACGTGGCCCGACTCGAGGCACAACAACATACATAAGTCAAACAAGTCCCAACTCGAGGTGTAAATGATAAGGGTAAGTCAAACGAGGCCAGACTCGAGGCACAAATGATATCAGTGCATCAAACGAGGCCCGACTCGAGGAACAAATGATATGGTTGACTCAAAAGAGGCCCTAGTCGAGGAGTAAATGATATGGCAAAGTCAAACGAGGCCTGACTCGAGGCACAAATGATATGCGAGAGTCAAACAAGGCCCTACTCAAGGCACAAACACATGGGTGAGTGAAACAGGGCCCAACTCTAGGCACAAATGACTTGGTTAAGTCAAACAAGTGCTAACTCAAGGCACAAATGATATGGGTGAGTCAAACGAGGCCAGACTCGAGGCGCAAACATATGGGTGAGTTAAACGAGGCCTGACTTGATGTGCAAATGATATGGTTAAGTCAAACGAGGCCCAACTCAAGGCGCAAATGATAAGGCTTAATCAAACGAAGTTTGACTCGAGGCGCAAATTATATTGTTGAGTCAAACGAGGCCTGACTCGGGGCCCAATTGATAAGGGTCAGTCAAACGAGGCTTGACTCGAGGTGCAAATGATATGGTTCAGTCAAATAAGGCCCGACTTGAAGCATAAAAGATATGAGTGAGTCAAATGAGGCCCAACTCTAGGCCCACACAAATGGGTGTGTTAAACGAGGTCTGACTCGATGCGCAAACGTATGGGTGAGTCAAATAAGGCCTGACTGGAGGTGCAAATAATATGGTTGAGTCAAACGAGGCCTAACTCGAGACGCAAATGATAAGGCTTAGTCCAACGAAGCCCGACTCGAGGTGCAAATGATATTGTTCAGTCAAACGAGGCCTAACTTGGGGCCCAATTAATAAGGGTCAGTGAAACGAGGCCCGACTCTAGGCACAAACAAATGGGTGAGTCAAACAAGGCCCGACTCGATGCACAAACATATGGGTGAGTCAAACGATGCCCGACTCGATGCCGAAACATATGGTTGAGTCGAATGAGGCTTGACTCGAGGTGCAAACATATAGGTGAGTCAAACGAGGACCGACTCGAGGCGCAAACACATGGGTGAGTCAAATGAGGCTTGACTTGAGGCACAAATAATATGGTTGCATCAAACGAGGCCCAACTCGAAGTGCAAATGATAAGAGTGAGTCAAATGAGGCCCGACTCGGGGTGCAAATGATCTGGTGGAGTCAAAAGAGGCCCAACTTGAGGCGCAAATGATATGGCTAAGTCAAACGAGGCCTGACTTGAGGCGCAAATGATATGGTTAAGTCAAACAAGGCCCAACTCGAGGCACAAATGATAAGGCTTAGTCTAACGAAACCCAACTCTAGGTGCAAATGATATTATTGAGTCAAACGAGGCTCGACTCGGGGCCCAATTGATAGAGGTTAGTCAAACGAGGCCTGACTCAAGGCGCAAATGATACGGTCGAGTCAAATGAGGCCTGACTCGAGGCGCAAAAGATATGGGTGAGTCAAATGAGGCCCGACTCTAGGCGCAAACAAATGGGTGAGTCAAATGAGGCTCGACTCGATGCACAAGCATATGGGTGAGTCAAACGAGGCTTGACTCGATGCCAAAACATATGGTTGAGTCAAATGAGGCCTGACTCGAGGAACAAACATACAGGTGAGTCAAACGAGGCCCGACTCAAGGTGCAAACACATGGGTGAGTCAAACGAGGCCTGACTCGAGGCAGAAATAATATGGTTGAGTCAAACGAGGCCCAACTCGAGGTGCAAATGATAAGGATGAGTCAAACGAGGCCTGACTCGAGGCGCAAATGATATGGTTAAGTCAAAAGAGGCCCAACTCGAGATGCAAATGATATGGCTAAGTCAAACAAGGCCTAACTCGAGGCAAAAACATATGGGTGAGTCAAACAAGGCCTGACTCGGGGCCCAATTGGTAGGGGTCAGTCAAACGAGGCCGACTCGAGGTGTAAATGATATAGTTGGGTCAATTGAGGCGCGACTCGAGGCGCAAAAGATATGGGTGAGTAAAATGAGGCCCGACTCTAGATGCAAACAAATGGGTGAGTCAAACGAGGCCCGACTTGATGCACAAACAAATAGGCGAGTCAAACGGGGCCCGACTCGAGGCGCAAACACATGGGTGAGTCAAACGAGTCCTAACTCGAGGTACAAATGTATGGTTGAGTTAAACAAGCCCAAACTCGAGGCGTAAACATATGGGTGAGTCAAATGAGGCATGAATCGGGGAGCAAATGACATGGTTGAGTCAAACGAGGCATCACTCGAGGCACAAATGCTAAGGCTTAGTCAAACGAAGCCCGTCACAAGGCGCAAATGATGTGGTTGAGTCAAACGAGGCCCATCCCAAGGTGCAAACATATGCGTAAGTCAAACGAGTCTCGACTCGAGGCGCTATTGATATGGTTGAGTCAAACGAGGCCCGACTCGAGGCCCAAATGAGAAGGGTGAGTCAAACGATGCTCGACTCGAGGCGCAAATAATATGGTTGAGTCAAACGACACCCGACTCAAGGCACAAATGATAAGGCTCAGTCAAACGAAGCCTGACTCGAGGCGCAAATGATATGGTTGAGTCAAACGAGGCCCCACTCGAGGTGCAAATGATATGGTTGACTAAAACGAGGACCAACTCGAGGCGCAAATGATAAGGGTGAGTCAAACAAGGCTCGGCCCGAGGCGCAAACATATGGGTGAATCAAAACAAGGTCTGACTCTAGGTGCAACTGATATGGTTGAGTTAAATGATGTGGTTGAGTCAAACGAGGCCTTTTTCAAGGTGCAAACATATGTGTAAGTCAAACGAGGCCTGACTCAATGCACAAATGATATAGTTGACTTAAAAGAGGCCCAATTCGAGGCACAAATGATATGGCTGAGTCAAACGAGCCCTAACTCGAGGTACAAATGATATGGGAGAGTCAAATGAGTCCCTACTCAAGGCACAAACACATGGGTGAGTGAAATGAGGCCTCACTCGAGTTGAAAATGATTTGGTTAAGTCAAACATGTCCCGACTCGAGGAGCAAATGATATGGGTGAGTCAAACAAGACACGACTCGAGGCGGAAACATATGGGTGAGTCAAACGAGGCCCGACTCGAGGCATAAATGATAAGGCTTAGTCAAACAAAGCCTGACTTGAGGTGCTAATGATATGTTAAGTCAAATGAGGACCGACTCGAGGCACAAATGAGAAGGGTGAGTCAAACGATGCCCAACTCGAGGCGCAAATGATATGGTTGAGTCAAACGAGGCCCGACTTGAGGCGCAAATGATAACACTCAGTCAAACAAAGAACCTGGCTCGAGGCGCAAATGATATGGTTGAGTCAAAGAGGTCCAACTCGCAGAACAAATGATATGCATGAGTCAAATGAGGCCCAACTCAAGTTGCAAACATAAGGGTGAGTGAAACAAGGCCCACCTTGAGGTGCAAATGATATGGTTAAGTCAAACGAGGCACGACTTGAGGTGCAAATGTTGTGGTTGAGTCAAACGAGGCCCAACTCGAGGTGCAAATGATATGGTTGAGTCAAACGAGGCTTGACTCAAGGCACAAATGATGTGGTTGATTCAAACGAGGCCCATCTCGAGGTGCAAACATATGTGTAAGTCAAACAAGTCCCGACTCGATGCTCAAATGATATGGTTAAGTCAAACGAGGCCCGACTCGAAGCGCAATTGATATGGTTGAGTCAAACGAGGCACGACTCGAGGTGCAAATAATGTGGTTCAGTCAAACAAGTCTCGACAAGAGGTGCAAATGATATGGTTAAGTTAAACAAGGCCCGACTCGAGGTGCAAATGATATGGTTGAGTCGAACGAGGCCCGACTCGAGGTGCAAACATATGTGTAAGTCATACGAGTCCAGACTCGAGCCACTAATGATATGGTTGAGTCAAATGAGGCCCAACTTGAGGCACAAACGATGTGGTTGAGTCAAACGAGGCCTTTCTCGAGGTGCAAACATATGTGTAAGTCAAACAAGGCCCAACTCGACGTGCAAATGATATGGTGACTCAAAAGAGTCCCTAGTCAAGGCGCAAATGATATGGCTAAGTCAAACAAGGCCTGACTTGAGGTACAAATGATATGAGAGAGTCAAATGAGGCCCCACTCAAGGCACAAACACATGGGTGAGTGAAACGAGACCCAACTCGAGGCACAAATGATTTGGTTAAATCAAACAAGTCCCGACTTGAGGCGCAAATGATATGGGTGAGTCAAACGAGGCCTGACTCAAGGTACAAATGATATGGTTGAGTCAAACGAGACCCGACTCAAGGCGCAAATGATAAGGCTTAATCAAATGAAGTTCATCTTGAGGCACAAATGATATTGTGGAGTTAAACAAGACACGTCTCAGGGCCCAATTGATAAAGGTCAGTCAAACGAGGCCCGACTAGAGGCACAAATGATATGGTTAAGTCAAAATGAGGCCTGACTCGAGGCACAAAAGATATGGGTGAGTCAAACGTGGCCCGACTCGAGGCGCAAACAAATCGGTAAGTCAAACGAGGCCTTTCTCGAGGTGCAAACATATGTGTAAGTCAAACGAAGCCTAACTTGAGGTGCAAATGATATGGTTGAGTGAAACAAGGCCCTACTTGAGGCGCAAATGATATAGGTGAGTCAAACAAGGGCTGACTCAAGGTACAAACATAAGTGTGAGTCAAATGAGACCCAACAGGAGGCCAAAACATATGGTTAAGTCAAACGAGGCCCGACTCGAGGCACAAACATTAGGATGAGTGAAACGAGGCCTAACTCGAGGTGCAGATGATATGGTTAAGTTAAACGAGGCTTGACTCAAGCCGCAAACACATGGGTGAGTCAAACGATGCCTAACTTCAGGCGCAAATAATATGGTTGAGTCCAATGAGGCCCAACTCGAGGTGCAAATCATAAGGGTAGACAAACAAGGCTCGACTCGAGGTGCAAATGATATGGCTGAGTCAAACAAGGCACGACTTAAGGCACAAATGATAAGATTCAACCAAACAAAGCCCAACTCGAGGCGCAAATGATATGGTTGAGTCAAACAAGGCCCGACTCGTGGTGCAAATGATAAGGGTCAAACAAACGAGGCCTGACTCGAGGCGCAAATGATATGGTTAAGTCAAACGAGGCCCAACTCGAGGCACAAATGATATCAATGCATCAAACGAGGCCCGACTCGAGGCACAAATGATATGGTTGACTCAAAAGAGGCCCTAGTCGAGGAGTAAATGATATGGCAAAGTCAAACAAGGCCTGACTCGAGGCACAAATGATATGTGAGAGTCAAACAGGGCCCTACTCAAGGCACAAACACATGGGGGAGTGAAACAGGGCCCAACTCGAGGCACAAATGACTTGGTTAAGTCAAACAAGTGCTGACTCAAGGCACAAATGATATGGGTGAGTCAAACGAGGCCAGACTCGAGGCACAAACATATGGGTGAGTCAAACGAGGCCTGACTTGATGTGCAAATGATATGGTTGAGTCAAACGAGGCCCAACTCAAGGCGCAAATGATAAAGCTTAATCAAACGAAGCCTGACTCGAGATGCAAATTATATTGTTGAGTCAAACGAGGCCTGACTCGGGGCCCAATTGATAAGGGTCAGTCAAATGAGGCTTAACTCGAGGTGCAAATGATATGGTTGAGTCAAATAAGGCCCGACTCGAAGTGTAAAAGATATGGGTGAGTCAAATGAGGCCCAACTCTAGGCCCACAAAAATGGGTGTGTTAAACGAGGTTCGACTCGATGCGCAAACATATGGGTGAGTCAAATGAGGCCTGACTGGAGGTGCAAATAATATGGTTGAGTCAAACGAGGCCTAACTCGAGGCACAAATGATAAGGCTTAGTCCAACGAAGCCCGACTCGAGGTGCAAATGATATTGTTCAGTCAAACGAGGCCTGACTTGGGGCCCAATTAATAAGGGTCAGTGAAACGATGCCCGACTCGATGCACAAACATATGGGTGAGTCAAATGATGCCCTACTCGATGCCGAAACATATGGTTAAGTCAAACGAGGCTTGACTCGAGGTGCAAACATATAGGTGAGTCAAACGAGGACCGACTCGAGGTGCAAACACATGGGTGATTCAAATGAGGCTTGACTTGAGGCACAAATAATATGGTTGCATCAAACGAGGCCTAACTCAAGATGCAAATGATAAGAGTGAGTCAAATGAGGCCCAACTCAGGGTGCAAATGATCTGGTGGAGTCAAAAGAGGCCCAACTTGAGGTGCAAATGATATGGCTGAGTCAAACGAGGCCTGACTTGAGGCACAAATGATATGGTTAAGTCAAATGAGGCCCAACTCGAGGCACAAATGATAAGGCTTAGTCTAACAAAACCCGACTCAAGGTGCAAATGATATTATTGAGTCAAACGAGGCCCGACTCGGGGCCCAATTGATAGAGGTTAGTCAAACGAGGCCTGACTCAAGGTGCAAATGATATGGTTGAGTCAAATGAGGCCTGACTCGAGGCGTAAAAGATATGGGTGAGTCAAATGAGGCCCGACTCTAGGCGCAAACAAATGGGTGAGTCAAATAAGGCCCGACTCGATGCACAAACATATGGGTGAGTCAAACAAGGCTTGACTCGATGCCAAAACATATGGTTGAGTCAAATGAGGCCTGACTCGAGGAGCAAACATACAGGTGAGTCACACGAGGCCCGACTCGAGGTGCAAACACATGGGTGAGTCAAACGAGGCCTGACTCGAGGCAGAAATAATATGGTTGAGTCAAACGAGGCCTAACTCGAGGTGCAAATGATAAGGATGAGTCAAACGAGGCCTGACTCAGGGCGCAAATGATATGGTTGAGTCAAAAGAGGCCCAACTCGAGATGCAAATGATATGGCTGAGTCAAACAAGGCCTAACTCGAGGCAAAAACATATGGGTGAGTCAAACGAGGCTTGACTAGGGGCCCAATTGGTAGGGGTCAGTCAAACGAGGCTGACTTGAGGTGCAAATGATATAGTTGAGTCAATTGAGGCCCGACTCGAGGCGCAAAAGATATGGGTGAGTAAAATGAGGCCCGACTCTAGACACAAACAAATGGGTGAGTCAAACGAGGCCCAACTTGATGCACAAACATATAGGTGAGTCAAACGAAGCCCGACTCAAGGCACAAACACATGGGTGAGTCAAACGAGTCCTAACTCGAGGTACAAATGATATGGTTGAGTCAAACAAGCCCAAACTCGAGGCATAAACATATGGGTGAGTCAAATGAGGCCCGAATCGGGGAGCAAATGACATGGTTGAGTCAAACGAGGCCCAACTCGTGGCACAAACGATATGCGAGAGTCAAATGAAGCCCATCACGAGGCGCAAAATGATATGGTTGAGTCAAACGAGGCCTAACTCGTGGCACAAACGATATACGAGAGTCAAACGGGGCCCCACTCAAGGCGCAAACACATGAGTGAGTGAAATGGGGCCCAACTCGAGGCGCAAATGATTTGGTTAAGTCAAACAAGTCTTGACTCAAGGCGCAAATGATATGGGTGAGTCAAATGAGGCCAGACTCGAGGCGCAAAGGATAAGGCTTAGTCAAACGAAGCCCAACTCAAGGTGCAAATGATATTGTTGTGTCAAACAAGGCTTAACTCGAGGCCCAATTGATAAGGGTCAGTCAAACGAGGCCTGACTCAAGGCGCAAATGATATGGTTGAGTCAAATGAGGCCCAACTCGAGGCGCAAAAGATATGGGTGAGTCAAATGAGGCCTGACTCTAGGCACAAACAAATGGGTGAGTCAAACGAGGCCCGACTCGATGCGCAAACATATGGGTGAGTCAAACGATGCCCGACTCGATGCCGAAACATATGGTTGAGTCAAACGAGGCCTGACTCAAGGTACAAACATATAGGTGAGTCAAATGAGGACTGACTCGAGGTGCAAACACATGGTTGAGTGAAACGAGGCCTGACCTAAGGTGCAAATAATATGGTTGAGTCAAACAAGGCCCAACTCGAGTTGCAAATGATAAGAGTGAGTCAAACGAGGCCCAACACAGGGCGCAAATGATATGGTCGAGTCAAATGAGGCCCAACTCGAGGCACAAATGATAAGGCTTAGTCTAACAAAACCCGACTCGAGGAACAAATGATATTGTTGAGTCAAACGAGGTCCGACTCGAGGCGTAAACACATGGTTGAGTCAAACGAGGCCTGACTCGAGGCACAAATAATATGGTTGAGTCAAACAATGCCCGACTCAGGACGCAAATGATCTAGTTGAGTCAAAAGAGGCCTAACTTGAGGTGCAAATGATATGGCTGAGTTAAACGAGACCTAACTCGAGGTGCAAACATATGGGTGAGTCAAACAAGGACTGTCTCGAGGCGCAAATGATATGGTTGAGCCAAACGAGGCCCAACTCGAGGTGCAAATTATATGGCTTAGTCAAACGAAGACCGACTCGAGGCACAAATGATATTGTTGAGTCAAAGGAGGCCTGACTCGAGGCCTAATTGATAGGGGTAAGTTAAACGAGGCCTGACTCAGGGTGCAAATGATATGATTGAGTCAATTGAGGCCTGACTCAAGGCGCAAAAGATATGGGTGAGTCAAATGAGGCCCGACTCTAGACGCAAACAAATGGGTGAGTCAAACGAGGCCCAACTCGATGCACAAACATATAGGTGAGTCAAACGAGGCCCAACTCGATGCACAAACATATAGGTGAGTCAAACGAGGCCCGACTCAAGGTGCAAACACGTGGGTGAGTTAAACGAGTCCTGACTCGAGGTACAAATAATATGGTTAAGTCAAACGAGGCACAACTCGAGGTGCAAATGATAAGGGTGAGTCAAACGAGGCCCAACTCGGGGCGCAAATGATCTGGTTGAGTGAAAAGAGGCCCAACTCGAGACACAAAAGATATGGCTGAGTCAAATGACGCCCAACTCGAGGTTTAAATGATAAGTGTAAGTCAAACGAGGCCCAACTCGGGGCACAAATGATCTGGTTGAGTTAAAAGAGGCCCAACTCAAGGCGCAAAAGATATGGTTGAGTCAAATGAGGCCTGACTCGAGGAATAAATATATGGGTGAGTCAAACGAGGCCCAACTCGTGGTGCAAATGATATGGTTGAGTCAAACAACCCCAAACTCGAGACGTAAACATATGGATGAGTCAAACGAGGCCCGAATCGAGGAGCAAATGATGTGGTTGAGTTAAACGAGGCATGACTCGAGACACAAATGCTAAGGCTCAATCAAACGAAGCCTAACTCAAGGCGCAAATGATATGGTTGAGTCAAATGAGGCCTGACTCGAGGTGCAAATGATGTGGTTAAGTCAAATGAGGCCTTTTTCGAGGTGCAAACATATGTGTAAGTCAAATGAGGCCTGACTCAATGCACAAATGATATAGTTGACTCAAAAGAGGCCCTAGTCGAGGCGTAAATGATATGACTGAGTCAAACGAGTCTTGACTCGAGGTACAAATGATATGGGAGAGTCAAATGACACCCCACTCAAGGCACAAAGACATGGGTGAGTGAAATGAGGCCAAACTCGAGGCAAAAATGATTTGGTTAAGTCAAACAAGTCCTGACTCGAGGAGCAAATGATATGGGTGAGTCAAACAAGACACAACTCGAGGTGCAAACATATGGGTGAGTCAAATAAGGCTTAGTCAAACAAAGGCCGACTCAAGGCGCTAATGATATGGTTAAGTCAAACGAGGCCCGACTCAAGGCACAAATGATAAGGCTCAGTCAAACGAAGCCCGGCTCGGGCACAAATGATATGGTTGAGTCAAAAAGGCCCGACTCACGGCACAAATGATATGCGTGAGTCAAATGAGGCCGAACTCAAGTTGCAAACATAAGAGTGAGTCAAACGAGAACCACCTCGAGGCGCAAATGATATGGTTGAGTCAAACGAGGCATGACTCGAGGTGTAAATGATGTGGTTGAGTCAAACAAGGCCCGACTCGAGGTGTAAATGATATGGTTGAGTCAAACGAGGTTTGACTCGAGGCGCAAATGATGTGGTTGAGTCAAATGAGGCCTATCTCCAGGTGCAAACATATGTGTAAATCAAACGAGTCCCGACTCGATGCTCAACTGATATGGTTGAGACAAATGAGGCCCGACTCGAGGCGCAAATGATATGATTGAGTCAAACGAGGCATGATTCAAGGTGCAAATAATGTGGTTCAGTCAAACGAGTCCCGACAAGAGGTGCAAATGATATGGTTGAGTTAAACCAGGCCCGACTCGAGGTGCAAATGATATGGTTGAGTCAAACGAGGCCTGACTCGATGTGCAAATGATATGGTTAAGTCAAACGAGGCCTGACTCGAGGTGCAAACATATGTGTAAGTCATACAAGTCCAGACTCGAGGTGCTAATCATATGGTTGGGTCAAATGAGTCCCAACTCGAGGCGCAAACGATGTGGTTGAGTCAAACGAGGCCTTTCTCGAGGTACAAACATATGTGTAAGTCAAACAAGGCCCGACTCGACGCACAAATGATATGGTTGACTCAAAAGAGTCCCTAGTCAAGGCGCAAATGATATGGCTAAGTCAAACAAGGCCTGGCTCGAGGTACAAATGATATGAGAGAGTCAAACGAGGCCTCACTCAAGGCGCAAACACGTGGGTGAGTGAAACGAGGCTCAACTCGAGGCGCAAATGATTTGGTTAAGTCAAACAAGTCCTGACTTGAGGCATAAATGATATGGGTAAGTCAAACGAGACCCGACTCGAGGCGCAAATGTTAAGGCTAAACTAAACGAAGTCCAACTCGAGGCACAAATGATATTGTTGAGTTAAACGAGGCACGACTCAGGGCCCAATTGATAAAGGTCAGTCAAACAAGGCCCGACTCGAGGCACAAATGATATGGTTGAGTCAAATGAGGCCTGACTCGAGACGCAAAAAAATATGGGTGAGTCAAATGTGGCCCGACTCAAGGCATAAACAAATCGGTGAGTCAAACGAGGCCTTTCTCGAGGTGCAAACATATGTGAAAGTCAAACAAGGACTAACTTGAGGTGCAAATGATATAGTTGAGTGAAAGGATGCCCGACTTGAGGTGCAAATGATATGGGAAAGTCAAACGAGGCCCCACTCAAGGCGCAAACACATGGGTGAGTCAAACGAAACCCGACTCTAGGCGCAAATGATATTGTTGTGTCAAATAAGGCCTGACTCGGGGCCCAATTAATAAGGGTCAGTCAAACGAGGCCTGACTCGAGGCGCAAATGATATGGTTGAGTCAAATAAGGCCCGACTCGAGGCCCAAATGATATGGTTGAGTCAAACGAGGCATGACTCGAGGTGCAAATAATGTGGTTCAGTCAAACGAGTCCCGACAAGAGGTGCAAATGATGTGGTTGAGTTAAACGAGGCCCGACTCGAGGTGCAAATGATATGGTTAAGTCAAACGAGGCCCGACTCGAGGTGCAAACATATGTGTAAGTCGTACGAGTCCAGACTCGAGGCGCTAATGATATGGTTAAGTTAAATGAGGCCCGACTCGAGGCGCAATCGATGTGGTTGTGTCAAACGAGGCCTTTCTCGAGGTGCAAACATATGTGTAAGTTGTACGAGTCTAGACTCGAGACGCTAATGATATGGTTGAGTCAAATGAGGCCTGACTCGAGGTGCAAATGAAATGGTTGAGTCAAACGAGGCCCAACTCAAGGCACAAATGATAAGGCTTAGTCAAATGAATCCTGACTTGAGGCACAAATGATATTGTTGAGTCAAACGAGGCCTGACTCGGGGCCTAATTGATAAGGGTTAGTCAAATGAGGCTTGACTCGAGGTGCAAATGATATGGTTGAGTCAAATGAGGCCCGACTCGAGGCGTAAAGTATATAGGTGAGTCAAATGAGGCTCAACTCTAGACGCAAACAAATGGGTGAGTCAAACGAGGCCCGACTTGATGCACAAACATATAGGTGAGTCAAACGAGGCCCGACTCGAGGCGCAAACATATGGGTGAGTCAAACGAGGCCTAACTCGAGGTACAAATGATATGGTTGAGTCAAACGAGGCCCAACTTGAGTCATAAATGATAAGGCTTAGTCAAACAAAGCCCGACTCGAGGCGCAAATGATATTGTTGAGTCAAATGAGGCCTGAATCGGGGCCCAATTGATAAGGGCTAGTCAAATGAGGCCCGACTCTAGGCGTAAACAAATGAGTGAGTCAAACGATGCCCGACTCAATGCCGAAACATATGGTTGAGTCAAATAAGGCCTAACTCGAGGCACAAACATATAGCTGATTCAAACAAGGACCAACTCGAGGCACAAACACATGGGTGAGTCAAACGAGGCCTGACTTAAGGCGAAAACATATGGGTGAGTCAAACAAAGCCTAACTCGAGGCGCAAATGTTATGGTTGAGTCAAACAAAGCCTAACTCAGGGCAAAAACATATGGGTGAGTCAAATGAGGCCTGACTCGAGGTGTAAATGATATGGTTGAGTCAAACGAGGCCTAACTCGAGGTGCAAATTATAAGGCTTAGTCAAACAAAGATCGAATCGTGGCACAAATGATATTGTTGAGTCAAACGAGGCCTAACTCGGGCCCAATTGATAGGGGTCAGTCAAACGAGGCCTGACTCGAGGAACAAATTATATAGTTGAGTCAATTGAGGCCCGACTCGAGGTGCAAAAGATATGGGTGAGTCAAATGAGGCCCGACTCTAGATGTAAACAAATGGGTGAGTCAAACAAGGCCCGACTCGATGCACAAACATATAGGTGAGTCAAACAAGGCCCAACTCAAGGCGCAAACACATGGGTGAGTCAAACGAGGCCTGACTCGAGGCACAAATAATATGGTTGAGTCAAACAAGGCCCAGCTCGAGGTGCAAATGATAAGGGTGAATTAAACGAGGCTTGACTCGTGGCGCAAATGATCTAGTTGAGTTAAAAGAGGCCCAACACGAGGTGCAAATGATTTGGCTGAGTTAAACGAGGCCTAACTCGAGGCAAAAACATATGGGTGAGTCAAACGAGGCCTGACTCGAGGCACAAAGTCGAGGTGTAAATTATAAGGCTTAGTCAAACGAAGACCGACTCAAAACACAAATGATATTGTTGAGTCAAACGAGGCCGGACTCGAGGCCCAATTGGTAGGGGTCAATCAAACAAGGCCCGACTCGAGGCGCAAATGATATAGTTCAGTCAATTGAGGCCCGACTCGAGGCGCAAAAGATATGGGTGAGTCAAATGAGGCCCGACTCTAGACGCAAACAAATGGGTGAGTCAAACAAGGCCCGAATCGATGCACAAACATATAGGTAAGTCAAACGAGGACTGACTCGAGGCGCAAACACATGGGCGAGTCAAACGAGTCCTGACTCGAGGCGCAAATAATATGTTTCAGTGAAACAAGGCCCAACTCAAGGTGCAAATGATAAGGGTGAGTCAAACGAGGCCTGACTCGGGGCACAAATGATCTGGCTGAGTCAAAAGAGACACAACTCGAGGTGCAAATGATATGGCCGAGTCAAACGAGGCCTGACTTAGGGAATAAATATATGGATGAGTCAAACGATGCCTAACTCGAGGTGCAAATGATATGGTTGAGTCAAACAAGACCAAATACGAGGTGTAAACATATGGGTCAGCCAAATGAGGCCCGAATCGGGAAGCAAATGACATGGTTGAGTCAAACGAGGCATGACTCGAGGCACAAATGCTAAGGCTTAGTCAAACGAAGCCTGACACGAGGCACAAATGATATAGTTGAGTCAAATGAGGCCTAACTTGTGGCACAAATGATATGCAAGAGTCAAACGGGACCCCACTCAAGGTGCAAACACATGGGCGAGTGAAATGTGGCCCAACTCGAGGCACAAATGATTTGGTTAAGTCAAATAAGTGTCGACTCAAGGCGCAAATGATATGGGTGAGTCAAATGAGGCTGGACTTGAGGCGCAAATATATGGGTGAGTCAAACAAGGCCTAACTCGAGATGCAAATGATATGGTTGAGTCAAACAAGGCCCAACTCGAGGTGCAAAGGATAAGGCTTAGTCAAACGAAGCCGGACTCGAGGCGCAAAGGATAAGGCTTAGTCAAATGAAGCCCGACTCGAGGCGCAAATGATATTGTTGTGTCAAATGAGGCCTAACTCGGGGCCCAATTGATAAGGGTCAGTCAAACGAGGCTTGACTCGAGGCGCAAATGATATGGTTGAGTCAAATGAGGCTTGACTCGAGGCACAAATGATATGGTTGAGTCAAACGAGCCATGACTCGAGGTGCAAATAATGTGGTTCAGTCAAACGAGTCCCGACAAGAGGTGCAAATGATATGGTTGAGTTAAACGAGGCCGGACTCGAGTTGCAAATGATATGGTTAAGTCAAACGAGGCCCGACTCGAGGTGCAAACATATGTGTAAGTCGTATGACTCTAGACTTGAGGCACTAATGATATGGTTGAGTCAAATAAGGCCCAACTCGAGGCGCAAACGATGTGGTTCAGTCAAACGAGGCCTTTCTCAAGGTGCAAACATATGTGTAAGTCGTACGAGTCTAGACTCAAGATGCTAATGATATGGTTGAGTCAAATGAGGCCTGACTTGAGGTGCAAATGATATGTTGAGTCAAACGAGGCCCAACTCGAGGCAAAAATGATAAGGCTTAGTCAAATAAAGCCTGACTCGAGGCACAAATGATATTGTTGAGTCAAACGTGGCCTGGCTCGGGGCCCAATTGATAAGGGTCAGTCAAACGAGGCTTGACTCGAGGTGCAAATGATATGGTTGAGTCAAATGAGGCCTGACTCGAGGCATAAAAGATATAGGTGAGTCAAATGAGACCCGACTCTAGTCCCACACAAATGGGTGTGTCAAACGAGGCCCGAGTCAATGCGCAAACATATGGGTGAGTCAAATGAGGCCTAACTCGAGGTACAAATAATATGGTTGAGTCAAACGATGCCCAACTCGAGGCGTAAATGATAAGGCTTAGTCAAACAAAGCCTAACTCGAGGCGCAAATGATATTGTTGAGTCAAACGAGGCCTGACTCGAGGCCCAATTTATAAGGGCTAGTCAAACGAGGCCCGACTCTAGGCGTAAACAAATGGGTGAGTCAAACAATGCCCGACTCGATGCTGAAACATATAGTTGAGTCAAACAAGGCCTAACTCGAGGCACAAACATATAGCTGAGTCAAACGAGGGCCGACTCGAGGCGCAAACACATGGGTGAGTCAAACGAGGCCTGACTCAAGGCGCAAACATATGGGTGAGTCAAATAAAGCCTAACTCGAGGCGCAAATAATATGGCTGAGTCAAACGAGGGCTAACTCAAGGTGAAAACATATGGGTGAGTCAAACGAACCCAAACTCAAGGCAAAAACATATGGGTGAGTCAAATGAGGCCTGACTTGAGGTGTAAATGATATGGTTGAGTCAAACGAGGCCCAGCTCGAGGCGCAAATTATAAGGCTTAGTCAAACAAAGATCGAATCGTGGCACAAATGATATTGTTGAGTCAAACGAGGCTTGACTTGGGGCCCAATTGATAGGGGTCAGTCAAACGAGGCCTGACTCGAGGCGCAAATGATATAGTTGAGTCAATTGAGGCTCGACTCACAGCGCAAAAGATATGGGTGAGTCAAATGAGGCCCGACTCTAGACGCAAACAAATGGGTGAGCCAAACGAGGCCTGACTCGATGCACAAACATATAGGTGAGTCAAACGAGGCCCAACTCGAGGCGCAAACACATGGGTGAGTCAAACGAGGCCCGACTTGAGGCGCAAACACATGGGTGAGTCAAACGAGGCCTGACTCAAGGCGCAAATAATATGGTTGAGTCAAACGAGGCCCAGCTTGAGGTGCAAATGATAAGGGTGAATTAAGCGAGGCTTGACTCGGGGCACAAATGATCTGGTTGAGTTAAAAGAGGCCCAACCCAAGGCACAAATGATATGGCTGAGTTAAACGAGGCCTAACTTGAGGCAAAAACATATGGGTGAGTCGAACGAGGCCTGACTCGAGGTGCAAATGATATGGTTGAGTCAAACGAGGCCAAACTCGAGGCGCAAATTATAAGGCTTAGTCAAACGAAGCCTGACTCGGGGCCCAATTGGTAGGGGTCAGTCAAATGGGGCCTGACTCGAGGCGCAAATGATATAGTTCAGTCAATTGAGGCCCAACTCGAGGCGCAAAAGATATGGGTGAGTCAAATGAGGCCCGACTCTAGACGCAAACAAATGGGTGAGTCAAACAAGGCCTGACTCGATGCACAAACATATAGGTAAGTCAAACGAGGCCTGACTCGAGGCGCAAACACATGGGTGAGTCAAACAAGTCCTGACTCGAGATGCAAATAATATGTTTGAGTCAAATGAGGCCCAACTCAAGGTGCAATGATAAGGGTGAGTCAAACGAGGCCCGACTCGGGGCACAAATGATCTGGTTAAGTCAAAAGAGGCACAACTCGAGGTGCAAATGATATGGCTGGGTTAAACGAGGCCTAACTCGAGGAATAAATATATGGATGAGTCAAACGATGCCTGACTCGAGGTGCAAATGATATGGTTGAGTCAAACAAGCCCAAACACGAGGCGTAAACATATGGGTCAGCCAAACGAGGCCCAAATCGGGGAGCAAATGACATGGTTGAGTCAAACGAGGCATGACTCGAGGCACAAATGCTAAGGCTTAGTAAAACGAAGCCCAACACGAGGCACAAATGATATGGTTGAGTCAAATGAGGCCCAACTTGTGGCACAAATGATATGCAAGAGTCAAACGGGGCCCCACTCAAGGCGCAAACACATGGGTGAGTCAAATGAGGCTAGACTTGAAGCACAAATATATGGGTAAGTCAAACAAGGCCTAACTCAAGATGTAGATTATATGGTTGAGTCAAACAAGGCCCAACTCGAGGTGCAAAGGATAAGGCTTAGTCAAACGAAGCCTGACTCGAGGCCAAAGGATAAGGCTTAGTCAAATGAAGCCCAACTTGAGGCAGAAATGATATTGTTGTGTCAAATGAGGCCTGACTCAGGGCCCAATTGATAAGGGTCAGTCAAACGAGGCCTGACTCGAGGCGCAAATGATATGGTTGAGTCAAATATGGCCCGACTCGAGGCGCAAAAGATATGGGTGAGTCAAATGAGGCCCGACTCTAGGCACAAACAAATGAGTGAGTCAAACGAGGCCCGACTCGATGCGTAAACATATGGGTGAGTCAAACGATGCCCGACTCGATGCCGAAACATATGGTTGAGTCAAATGGGGCTTGACTCGAGGCGCAAACATATAGGTGAGTCAAACGAGGACCGACTCAAGGCGCAAACACATGGGTGAGTCCAATGAGGCCTGACTTGAGGCATAAATAATATGGTTGAGTCAAACAACGCCCAACTCGAGGTGCAAATGATAAGAGTGAGTCAAACGAGGCCCAACTCAAGGTGCAAATGATCTGGTTGAGTCAAAAGAGGCCCAACTCGAAGTGCAAATGATATGGCTGAGTCGAATGAGGCCTAACTCAAGGCGCAAATGATATGGTTGAGTCAAACAAGGCCCAACTCGAGGCGCAAATAATAAGGCTTAGTCTAACGAAACTCGACTCGAGGTGCAAATGATATGGTTGAGTCAAAAGACTCTCAACTCGAGGCGCAAATGATATGGCTGACTCAAACGAAGCCTAACTCGAGGGAAAAACATATGGGTGAGTCAAACGAGGCCTGGCTCGAGGCATAAATGATATGGTTGAGTCAAATGAGGCCCAACTCGAGACGCAAATTATAAGGCTTAGTCAAATGAAGACCGACTCGAGGCGCAAATGATATTGTTGAGTCAAACTAGGCCTGACTCGGGGCCCAATTGATAGAGGTCAGTCAAATGAGGCCCGACTCCAGGTGTAAATGATATAGTTGAGTCAATTAAGGCCCGACTCGAGGCACAAAAGATATGGGTGAGTCAAATGAGGCCCGACTCTAGACGCAAACAAATGGGTGAGTCAAACGAGGCCTGACTCGAGACACAAATGATATGATTGAGTCAAACGAGGCCCAACTCGAGGCACCAATGATAAGGTTTAGTCTAACGAAACCCGACTCGTGTCACAAATGATATTGTTGAGTCAAATGAGGCTCAACTCGAGGCGCAAACACATGGGTGAATCAAATGAGGCCTGACTCGAGACATAAATAATATGGTTGAGTCAAATGAGGCCCGACTCAGGGCGCAAATGAGCTGGTTAAGTCAAAAAAGGCACAACTTGAGGCGCAAATGATATGGCTGAGTCAAACGAGACGTAACTTGAGGCACAAACATATGGGTAAGTCAAACGAGGTCTGACTCGAAGCATAAATGATATGGTTGAGCCAAACGAGGCCCAACACGAGGCACAAATAAGGCTTAGTCAAACGAAGATGAACTCAAGGCGTAAATGATATTGTTGAGTCAAATGAGGCCTGACTCAGGACCCATTTGATAGGGATTAGTCAAACGAGGTCTGACTCAAGGTGCAAATGATATGGTTAAGTCAATTGAGGCTCGACTTGAGGCACAAAAGATATAGGTGAGTCAAATGAGGCTTGACTCTAGGCGCAAACAAATGGGTGAGTCAAACAAGGCCCAACTCGATGCACAAACATATAGGTGAGTCAAACGAGGCCCAACTCAAAGCATAAACACATGGGTGAGTCAAACGAGTCCTGACTCGAGGTACAAATAATATGGTTGAGTCAAACGAGGCCAACTCGAGGTGCAAATGATAAGGGTGAGTCAAACAAGGCCTAACTCGGGGCGCCAATGATCTGGTTGAGTCAAAAGAGGCCCAACTCGAGGCGCAAATGATATGGCTGAGTCAAACGAGGCCTGACTCGAGGAATAAATATATGGGTGAGTTAAATGAGGCCCGACTCAAGGTGCAAATGATATGGTTGAGTCAAATAACCCTAAACTCGAGGTGTAAACATATGGGTGAGTCAAACGAGTCCCAAATCGAGGAGCAAATGATATGGTTGAGTCAAATGAGGCATGACTCGGGGCACAAATGCTAAGGCTCAGTCAAACGAAGCCTGACTCAAGGCGCAAATGAGATGGTTGAGTCAAACGAGGCCCGACTCGTGGCGCAAATGATGAGGGTCAATCAAACAAGGCCTGACTCAAGGCGCAAATGATATGGTTGAGTCAAACAAGGCCTAACTTGTGGCACAAATGATATGCGAGAGTCAAACGGGGGCCCACTCAAGGCGCAAACACATGAGTGAGTGAAATGTGGCCCAACTTGAGGCACAGATGATTTGGTTAAGTCAAATAAGTGTCGTCTCAAGGCACAAATGATATGGGTGAGTCAAATGAGGCTGGACTCGAGGCACAAACATATGGGTGAGTCAAACAAGGCCTAACTCGAGATACAAATGATATGGTTAAGTCAAACGAGGCCCAACTCGAGGCACAAAGGATAAGGCTTAGTCAAACAAAGCCTGACTTGAGGCGCACATGATATTATTGTGTCAAACGAGGCCTGACTCGGGGCCCAATTGATAAGGGTCAATCAAACGAGGCCTGACTCGAGGCGCAAAACATATGGACGAGTCAAACGAGGCCTAACTCGAGGCACAAACACATGGGTAAGCCAAATGAGTACTAACTCATGGCGCAAATAATAAGGGTGAGTCAAACGAGGCCTGATTCGAGGCGCGACTGATATCAGTGCGTCAAACGAGGCCCGACTCAAGGACAAATGATATGGTTGACTCAAAAGAGGCCTACTAGAGGCGCAAATGATATGGCTGAGTCAAATGAGGCCTAACTCGAGGCACAAATATATGCGAGAGACAAACGAGGCCCCACTCAAAGCGCAAACACATGGGTGAGTGAAACGGGGCCCAACTCGAGGCACAAATGATTTGGTTAAGTCAAACGAGGCCCGACTCAAAGTGCAAATGATATGGGTAATCTTGACTCGAGGCGCAAATGATATGGTTGAGTCAAACGAGGCCTGACTCGAGGCACAAATGATAAGAATTAGTCAAACGAAGCCCGACTCGAGGCGCAAACGATATTGTTGAGTTAAATGAGCCTCGACTTGGGGCCCAATTGATAATGGTCAGTCAAACAAGGCTCGACTCAAGGCACAAATGATATGCTTGAGTCAAATGAGGCCCGACTCAAGGAACAAAAGATATGGGTGAGTCAAATGAGGCCCGACTCTAGGCGCAAACAAATGGTCAGTCAAATGTGGCCTGACTCGAGGTGCAAACATATGGGTGTGTCAAACGAGTCCCAACTCGATGCCGAAACTTATAGTTGAGCCAAACAAGGCTTGACTTGAGGTGCAAACATATGGGTGAGTCAAATAAGGCCCAACTCAAGGCGCAAACACATGGGTGAGTCAAACGAGGCTTGACTCGAGGCACAAATAATATGAGTGAGTTAAACGAGGTCCAACTCGAGGTGTAAATGATAAGGGTGAGTCAAACGAGGCCGGACTCGAGGCGCAAATGATCTGGTTGAGTCAAAAGAGGCCCGACTCGAGGCGCAAATGATATGGCTAAGTCAAACGAGGCCTGACACGAGGAGTAAACATATGCGTGAGTCAAACGAGGCCCAACTCAAGGTGCAAATGATACGGTTAAGTCAAATGAGCCCCAACTTAAGGCGTAAACATATGGGTGAGTCAAACGAGGCACGACTCGAGGCACAATTGCTAAGGCTCAGTCAAATGAAGCCCGACTCAAGGTGCAAATGATATAGTTAAGTCAAATCAGCCCAACTCGAGGCGCAAATGATAAGGGTGAATCAAATGAGGCCTGACTCAAGCCGCAAATGATATGGTTGAGTCAAACGAGGTCCTACTCGAGGTACAAACGATAAGGCTCAGTCAAACGACAGTTGACTCGAGGCATAAATCATATTGTTGAGTCAAATGAGGCCCAACTCGAGGTGCAAATGATAAGGCTTAGTCGAACAAAAGCCACCTTGAGGCGCAAATGATATTGTTGAGTCAAACGAGGATCGACTCAGGGCAAATGAGGCCCGACTCGAGGCGCAAACAAATGGGTGAGTCAAACGAGGCCCAACTTGAGACACAAATTATATGGTTGAGTCAAATGAGGCCTGGCTCGAGGCGCAAACATATGGGTGAGTCAAACGAGGACCGACTTGAGGCCGAAACATATGGGCAAGTCAAATGAGGCCTGACTCAAGGTGCAAACATATAGGTGAGTCAAATGAGACTAGACTCGAGGCGCAGATTATATGGTTGAGTTAAATGAGACCTGACTTGAGGCGCAGATTATATGGTTGAGTTAAATGAGACTTGACTCGAGGTGCCAACACATGGTTGAGTCAAACGAGGCCTAACTTGAAGCGTAAATCATATGGTTGAGTAAAATGTGGCCCAACTCGTGATGCAAATGATATCAATGAGTCAAACGAGGCTTGACTCGAGGCACAAATTGAGTCAAACGAGGCCCGACTCGAGGCGCAAAAGATATGGGCTAGTCAAATGAGTCCCGACACGAGGCGCAAACATATGGGTGAGTCAAATGAGGCCTGACTTGAGGCACAAATACATGGGTGAGTCAAACAAAATGTAACTCGAGGCGCAAATGATAAGGGTGATTCAAACGAGGCCATCCTTGAGGCGCAAATGATATCGGTGCATCACACGAGGCCTGACTCGAGGTGCAAATGATATGGTTGAGTCAAAAGAGGACCGACTTGAGATGCAAATGATATGGCTAAGTCAAATGAGCCTTAACTTGAGGCACAAATATATAGGTGAGTCAAACGAGGACTGACTAAAGGCGTAAACACATGGGTGAGTCAAACGAGGCCCAAATCGATGCTTAAACCATGTGGTTGACTCAAATGAGCCCCAACTCAAGGCGTAAACATATGGGTGAGTCAAATGAGGCCTAACTCGAGGCGCAAATGATATGGTTGAGTCAAAAGAGGACCGACACAAGATGCAAATGATATGGCTGAGTCAAACGAGCCTTGACTCGAGGCACAAATATATGGGTGAGTCAAACGAGGACTGACTAGAGGTGCAAACACATGGGTGAGTCAAACAAGGCCCAAATAGATGCACAAATGATATGGTTGAGTCAAACGAGCCCCAACTCGAGGTATAAACATATGGGTGAGTCAAACGAGGCCCAACTTGAGGCACAAATGATATGGTTGAGTCCAACGAGGCCCTACTCAAGGCACAAATGATAAGGCTCAGTCAAGCGAAGCCCGACTCGAGGCGCAAACATATGGGTGAGTGAAACGAGGCCCGACTTGAGGTTCAGATGATATGGTTGAGTTAAACGAGGCCTGACTCGAGGCGTAAACACATGGGTGAGTCAAACGAGGCCTAACTTTAGGCACAAATGATAAGGGTGAGTCAAACGAGGCCCGACTTGAGGCGTAAATGATATCGGAGAGTCAAACAAGGCCCGACTCAAGGCACAAATGATATGGGTGAGTCAAACGAGGCCCTACTCAAGGTGTAAACACATGGGTGAGTCAAATGAGGTCCAACTTGAGGCATAAATGATTTGGTTAAGTCAGACAAGGCCCGACACGAGGAGCAAATGATATGGGTGAGTCAAACGAGGCTGGACTCTAGGCAGGAACATATGGGTGAGTCAAACGAGGCCCGACTCAAGGCGCAGATGATATGGTTGAGTTAAACAATGCCTGACTCGAGGTGTAAACATATCGGTGAGTCAAACGAGGGCTGACTCGAGGCACAAATAATATGGTTGAGTCAAACGAGCCCTGACTCGTGGCGTAAACATATGGGTGAGTCAAACGAGCCCCGACTCCAGGCGTAAATGATATGGTTGAGTCAAACGAGGCCCCACTCAAGGCGCAAACACATGGGTGAGTCAAATGAGGCCCAACTCAAGGCATAAATGATTTGGTTAAGTGAAACGAGTCCCGACTCTAGGTGCAAACATATGGGTAAGTTACATGAGGCCTGACTCGAGGAGCAAATGATATGGTTGAGTCAAACGAGGCCCGACTCGAGGTGCAAATGATATGGGTGAGTAAAACAAGGCCCAACTTGAGGCAAAATGATAAGGCTACATCAAATGAGGCTCGACTCAAGGCACAAATGATATAATTGAGTCAAACGAGGCCCGACTAGAGGTGCAAATGATATAGGTGAGTAAAATGAGGCCTGACTTAGGGCACAAATGATAAGGGTAAGTTAAATGAGACCCGACTCGAGATGCAAATTATATGGGTGAGTCAAACGTGGCCTGACTCGAGGCACAATTTATATGGTTGAGTCAAATGAGGTTCGACTCGAGACACAAATGATATGGTTATGTTAAACAAGGCCTGACTCGAGGCGTAAATGATATAGGTGAGTCAAATGAGCTCTGACACTAGGTACAAATTATATGGGTGACTCAAACGAGGCCCGACTGGAGGCACAAATGATATGGTTGAGTCAAACGAGGCCCGACTCGAGGCGCAAATGATGAGCTTGAGTCAAATGACGCCTAACTCGAGGTGCAAATTATATCTGAGTCAAACGAGGCCTAAATCGAGGCACAAATGATATGGTTGAGTCAAACGAGGCCCGACTCGAGGCACAAATGATATGATTGAGTCAAACAAGGCCTAACTCAATGCACAAATGATATGGGTGAGTCAAACGAGGCCCGACTTGAGGTACAAACAAATGGGTAAGAGAAACGAGGCCCAACTCAAGGCACAAATGATATGGTTGAGTGAAATGAGGCCTAACTTGAGGCGTAAATGATATGGTTGAGTCAAACAAGACCTAACTCAAGGCACAACTGATATGGGTGAGTCAAATGAGACCGACTCGAGGTGCAAATGATATGATTAAGTCAAACCAGGCTCGACTTAAGGCGCAAATGATATGGGTGAGTTAAGCGAGGTCCGATGCAAGGTGCAAATGATGAAGGTGAGTCAAATAAGGCCCGACTTGAGGCGCAAATGATATGGTTGAGTCAAACCAGGCCTGCCTCAAGGCGCAAAAGATATGGTTATGTCAAACGAGGCCTGACTCAAGGCACAAACGATATGGGTGAGTCAAACTAGCCCTGACTCGAGGCGTAAACATATGGGTGAGTTAAACAAGCCCAAACTTCAGGCGCAACTGATAAGGTTGAGTCAAGCGATGCCTGACTCAAGGTGCAAATATATGGGTGAGTCAAATGAGGCCAAACTCGAGGCACAAATGATATGGGTGACTCAAACGAGGCCCGACTAGAGGTGCAAACATATGGGGGAGTCAAACAATGCCTGACTCGAGGTACAAATGATATGATTGAGTTGACCGAGGCCTAACTCGAGGTGCAAATGATATGGGTGAGTCAAACGAGGCCTACCTCGAGGCACAAATAATATGGTTATGTCAAACGAGGACTGACTCGAGATGCAAATGATATGGTTGAGTTAAATGAGGCCTAACTCGAGGCACAAATGTTATGGGTGAGTGAAACGAGGCCCGACTCGAGGTTTAAACATATGGGTTAGTCAAATGATATGGGTAAGTCAAACGAGGCCCAACTCATGGCACAAATTATATGGTTGAGTCAAACGAGGCCTGAATCAAGGTGCAAATGTATGGTTGAGTCAAACGAGGCTCGACTCGTGGTGCAAATAATATGGGTGAGTAAAATGAGGCCTGACTCTTGGCACAAATGATAAGGGTTAGTTAAATGGGGCCCAACTCAAGGCGCAAATGATATGGGTGAGTCAAATGAGGCTCTATTTGAGGCACAAATGATAAGGGTAAGTCAAATGACGCCCAACTCAAGATGCAAACATATGGTTGAGCCAAATGAGGCCCGATTCAAGGTGCAAACATATGGGTGAGTCAAACGAGGCTCGATTTGAGGCACAAATGATACGGTTAAGTCAAACAAGGCTTGCCTCGAGGTGCAAATTATATGATTGAGTTAAATAAGGCCCGAGTTGAGGCACAAATGATAAGGGTGAGTCAAATGAGGCTTGCTTGAGGCACAAACATATGATTGAGTCAAATGAGGCTTGACTCAAGGTGCAAATGTATGGGTGAGTCAAACGAGGCCCGACTCGAGGCGCAAACACATGGGTCAGTCAAATGAGGACCGACTCGAGGCATAAATGATATGGGTGAGTCAAACGAGGCCCCACTCGAGGCACAAATATATGAGTGAGTCAAACAAGGCCTAACTCGAGGTGCAAATGATATGGCTGAGTCAAACCAGGCCTGACTTGAGGTGCAAATAATAAGGGTGAGTCAAACGAGGCCCAACTCGAGACGCAAATTATGAGGGTGAGTCAAATGAGGCTCGACTTGATGCACAAATAATATGGTTGAGTCAAACCAAGCCCGCCTCGAGGCGCAAAAGATATGGTTATGTCAAATGAGGCTTGACTCAAGGCACGAACGATGTGGGTGAGTCAAAGGAGGCCCAACTCGAGGCACAAACATATGATTGAGTCAAACAAGGCTGAACTTGAGGCACAAATGATAAGGGTGAGTTAAGCGATGCCCAACTCAAGCCGCAAATATATGGGCAAGTCAAACGAGGCCCAACTCAAGGCACAAATGATATGGGTGACTCAAACGAGGCCTAACAAAAGGTACAAACATATGGGTGAGTTAAACGATGCCCAACTCGAGGTGCAAATGATATGGGTGAGTGAAACGAAGCTCGACTCAAGGAACAAATGATATGGTTAAGTCAAACAAGGCCCGACTCGAGGTGCAAATGATATGGTTAAGTCAAACAAGGCCTGACTCGATGCACAAATGATATGGTTAACTCAAACGAGGCCTGACTCGAGGCACAAATGACATGGGTGAGTCAAACAAGGCCTGACTCGAGGTGCAAACATATGGGTAAGTCAAATGAGGCCCAACTCGAGACGCAAACATATGGGTAAGTCAAAACGACGCCTTACTCGAGGCATAAATGATATGGTTGAGTTGAACGAGGCCCGACTCGAGGCGCAAATGATAGTGATGAGTCAAACGAGGCCCAACTTGAGGTGCAACTAATATGGTTGAGTCAAACAAGGCCCGACTTAGGGTGCAAATGATAATAGTGAGTCAAACGAGGCCCGACTCAAGGCATAAATGATATGCTTGAGTCAAACGAGACTCGATTCGATGCGCAAATGATATGGTTAAGTTAAATGAGGTCCGACTCGAGGTTCAAACATATGGATAAGTCAAACGAGGCCTGGCTCGAGGTGTAAACATATGGGTGAGTCAAAACGAGGCCCAACTCGAGGTGCAATTGATATGTTGAGTCAAACGAGGCCTGACTAGATGCGCAAATGATATGGTTGAGTCAAACGAGGTCGAAGTCGAGGCACAAATGATATGGGCGAGTCAAGTGAGGCCCAACTCGAGGTGCAATCATATGGGTGAGTCAAACGAGGCCCGACTCGAGGCACAAATGATATGGTTGAGTCTAAGGAGGGTTAACTCGAGGCCCAAATGATAAGGGTGAGTCAAACGAGGCCTACCTCGAGGCACAAATGATATGGTTGAGTCAAACAAGGCCTGCCTCGAGGCGTAAATGACATGGGTGAGTCTAACGAGGCCTGACTCGAGGTTCAAATGATATAGGTGAGTCAAACAAGGTCCGGCTCAAGGTGTAAACACATGGGTGAGTCAAACGAGGCCTAACTCGAAATGCAAATGTTATGGGTAAGTCAAACAAGGCCTGACTTGAGGTGCAAATGATGTTGTTTAGTCAAATGAGGCCCGACTTAAGGCTCAAATGATATAGGTGAGTCAAACAAGGCCCGACTTGAAGTACAAATGAAATGGTTGAGTCAAACGAGGTTGCCTTGAGGTGCAAATGAAATGGTTGAGTCAAACGAGGCCCGACACTTGGCACAAATGATAAGGTTGAGTCAAACGAGGCATGACTCGAGGCACAAATGACATGGGTGAATCGAACGAGGCCTAACTTGAGGTGTAAACATATGGGTGAGTCAAAGGATACCTGACTCGAGGTGCAAACACATGGGTGAGTCAAACGAGGCCTAACTTGAGGCAAAAGTGATATGGTTAAGTCAAATGAGGTCCGACTCGAGGCACAAATGATATGGTTGAGTGAAATGAGGCCTGACTCGAGGCATAAATAATAAGGGTGAGTCAAACGAGGCCTGGCCCAAGGCGCAAACATATGGTTGAGTCAAAACGAGGCCGACTCTTGGCACAAATGATATAGTTGAGTCAAACGAGGCCTGACTTGAGGCACAAATGATAAGGGTGAGTCAAATGAGGCTCGAATCAAGGCACAAAGACATGGGTGAGTCAAACGAGGCCCAAATCGAGGCACAAATGATATGGTTGAGACAAATGAGGCCTAACTAGAGGCGCAAATGATAAGAATGAGTCAAATGAGGCCCAACTCAAGGCACAAATGATATGGGTGAGTCAAACGAGGACCAACTCAAGGCACAAAGGATATAGGTTAGTCAAATGAGGCCTGACTTGAGGCACAAATAATATGGTTGAGTCAAATGAGGCCCGACTCGAGGCATAAATGATAAGGGTAAGTCAAATGAGGCCCAACTCAAGGCACAATTCATATAGGTGAGTCAAATGAGGCCCGACTCGAGGCATAAATGAAATGGTTGAGTCAAATGAGGCCCGACTTGAGGCACAAATGATACGGTTGAGTCAAACAAAGCATGACTCGAGCCATAACTAAATGATGGAATCAAATGAGGCTTGACTCGTGGTGCAAATGAGAAGGTTGAGTCAAACGAGGCCCTACTCAATGCGCAAATGATATGGGCGAGTCAAATGAGGCCCGACTCGAGGCACAAATGATATGGCTGAGTCAAATGAGGCCCGACTTGAGGCACAAATTATATGGGTAAGTCAAACGAGGCCTGACTTGAGGCACAAATAATATGGTTAAGACAAACGAGGCCCGACTTGAGGAGCAAATGATAAGGGTAAGTCAACCGAGGCCCGACTCGAGGCACAAATGATATAAGTGAGTCAAACGAGGCCCGACTCGAGGTACAAATCATATGATTGAGTCAAATGAGGCCCAGCCTGAGGTGCAAACATATGGATGAGTCAAAACGAGGCTCGACTCTAAGCACAAATGATATAGTTGAGTCAAACGAGGCCCATCTTGAGGCACAAAAGATAAGGGTGAGTCAAATAAGGCTCGGCTCGAGGCGCAAAGACATGGGTGAGTCAAACGAGGCCCAAATCAAGGCACAAATGATATGCTTGAGTCAAATGAGACCTGACTAGAGGCACAAATGACAAGGGTGAGTCAAACAGGGCCTAACTCGAGGCATAAATGATATAGGTTAGTCAAAAGAAGCCCGACTTGAGGCGCAAATGATATGGTTGAGTCAAACGAGGCCTGACTCAAGGCACAAATGAAATGGTTGAGTCAAATGAGGCCCGACTTAAGGCACAAATGATATGGTTGAGTAAAACAAAGCTCGACTCGAGGCGCAACTGATATGGTGGAGTCAAATGAGAGTTGACTCGAGGCACAAATGAGAAGGTTGAGTCAAATAAGGCTCAACTCATGCCGCAAATGATATGCTGAGTCAAACGACGCCCTACTCGATGTGCAAATGATATGGGTGAGTCAAACGAGGCACGACTCAAGGCGCAAATGATATGGCTGAGTCAAACGCGGCCCGACTTGAGGCATAAATAATATGGGTGAGTCAAACGAGGCATGACTCGAGGCACAAATAATATGGTTGAGACAAACGAGGCCTGACTCGAGGCCAAATGATAAGGGTAAGTCAACCGAGGCCTGACTCGAGGTGCAAATGATATAGATGAGTCAAATGAGGCATGACTCGAGGCACAAATGATATGGTTGACTCAAGCAAGGCCCGGCTTGAGGCACAAATGATATGGTTGAGTCAAACGAGGCCTGACTTAAGGCACAAATGACATGGATGTGTCGAACGAGGCCCGACTCAAGGTACAAAGATATGGGAAAGTCAAACGAGGCCCGGCTCGAGGCACAAACATATGGGTGAGTCAAAACGAGGCCCAACGCAAGGTTCAAATGATATAGATGAGTCAAACGAGGCCTGACTCGAGGTATAAATGATAAGCGTGAGTCAAATAAGGCCCAGCTCGAGGCGCAAATGATATGGGTGAGTCAAACGAGGCCCAACTCGAGGCGCAAATGATATGGTTGAGTCAAACAATGCTCGACTCGAGGTGCAAACATATAGGAGAGTCAAACGAGGCCCGACTCGAGGCACAAATGATATGGTTGAGTCAAACAAGGCTTAACTCGAGGCATAAATTATAAGGGTGAGTCAAATGAGGCCCGACTCGAGGCACATATTATTTAGGTGTGTAAAACGAGGCCTAACTCAAGGCGTAAATAATATGGTTGAGTCAAACAAGGTCCGACTTGTGGCGTAAATGATATGGGTGAGTCAAACGAGGCCTAACTCGAGGCACAAATGATATGGTTGAGTGAAACGAGGCCTGACTTGAGGCACAAATGATAAGGGTGAGTCAAACGAGGCCCGGCCTGAGGTGCAAGGATAAGGGTGAGTCAAAACAAGGCCCAACTCTAGGCACAAATGATATAGTTGAGTCAAACGAGGCCCATCTTGAGGCACAAATGATAAGCGTGAGTCAAATGAGGTTTAACACGAGGCGCAAAGACATGGGTGAGTCAAACGAGGCCTAAATTGAGGCATATATGATATGTTTGAGTCGAACGAGACCTGACTAGAGGTGCAAATGATAAGGGTGAGTCAAATGAGGCCCAGCTCGAGGCACAAATGATATAGGTTAGTCAAACGAGGCCCGACTTGAGGCACAAATGAAATGGTTGAGTCAAATGAGGCCCGATTTAAAGTGCAAATGATATGGTTGAGTCAAACGAGGCCTGACTCGAGGCACAAATGAAATGAGTGAGTCAAACGAGGCCTAACTTGAGGCACAAATGATATGGTTGAGACAAATGAGGCCTGACTCGAGATGCAAATGATAAGGGTAAGTCAACCGAGGCCTGACTCAATGCACAAATGATATATATGAGTCAAATGAGGCCCGACTCGAGGCACAAATGATATGGTTGAGTCAAACGAGGCCTGACTCAAGGCACAAATGAAATGGTTGAGTCAATTGAGGCTCGACTTGAGGCACAAATGATATGGTTAAGTCAAACAAAGCTCGACTCGAGGTGCAACTTATATGGCGGAGTCAAATGAGGGTTGACTCGAGGCACAAATAAGAAGGTTAAGTCAAATGAGGCTCGACTCATGGCGCAAATGATATGGTGAGTCAAACAAGGCCTTACTCGATGAGCAAATGATATAGGTGAGTCAAAACTCGATGAGCAAATGATATGGGTGAGTAAAACGAGGCCCGACTCAAGGCGCAAATGATATGACTGAGTGAAACGAGGCCCGACTTGAGGTGTAAATGATATGGGTGAGTCAAACGAGGCCCATCTTGAGGCACAAATAATATGGTTAAGACAAACGAGGCCTGTCTCGAGGTGCAAATGGTAAGGGAAAGTCAACCGAGGCCCGACTCGAGGTAGAAATGATATAGGTGAGTCAAATAAGGCCTAACTCGAGGTAAAAATGATATGGTTGACTCAAGCGAGGCCTGGCTTGAGGCAGAAATCATATGGTTGAGTCAAACGAGGCTTGACTCGAGCCACAAATGACATGGGTGAGTCAAACCAGGCCCGACTCGAGGTACAAAGATTAGGGTAAGTCAAACGAGGCCCAACTCGAGGCACAAATGATATGGTTGAGTCAAACAATGCCCGACTCGAGGTACAAACATATGGGAGAGTCAAACGAGGCCTGACTGGAGGTGCAAATGATATGGTTAAGTCAAATGAGGCTCAACTCGAGGTAGAAACTATAAGGGTGAGTCAAATGAGGCTTGACTCGAGGCACATATTATTTAGGTGTGTAAAACGTGGCCTAACTCAAGGCATGAATAATATGGTTGAGTCAAACAAGGTCTAACTTGAGGCATAAATGATATGGGTGAGTCAAACAAGGCCCGACTCGAGGCGCAAATGATATGGTTAAGTGAAACGAGGCCCGACTCGAGGCACAAATGATAAGGGTGAGTCAAACGAGGCCCGACCCGACGCGCAAACATATGGGTGAGTGAAAACAAGGCCCGACTCTAGGCGCAAATGATATAGTTAAGTCAAACGAGGCCCATCTTGAGGCACAAATGATAAGGGTAAGTCAAATGAGGCTCGACTCGAGGCGTAAAGACATGGGTGAGTCAGACGAGGCCCAAATGATATGCTTGAGTCAAACGAGACCTGACTAGAGGTGCAAATGATAAGAGTGAGTCAAATGAGGCCTGGCTCGAGGTACAAATGTCATGGGTAAGTCAAACGAGTCCCAACTCGAGGCACAAATGATATAGGTTAGTCAAACGAGGCCCAACTTGAGGAACAAATGATATGGTTGAGCCAAACGAGGCCTGACTTGAGGCACAAATGAAATGGGTGAGTCAAACGAGGCCTGACTTGAGGCATAAATGATTTGGTTGAGACAAACGTGGCATGATTCGAGGCACAAATGATAAGGGTAAGTCAACTGAGGCCCGACTCGAGGCGCAAATGATATAGGTGAGTCAAACGAGGCCCAACTCGAGGCACAAATGATATGGTTAAGTCAAACGATCCTGACTCGAGGTGCAATTGATATGGGTGAGTCAAACGAGGCCCGACTCGAGGAGCAAATGATATGAGTGAGTCAAATGAGGCCCAACTTGAGGCACAAATAATATGGTTGAGACAAACAAGTCCCAACTCGAGACGCAAATGATAAGGGTAAGTCAACCGAGGCCCGATTCATGGCACAAATGATATAGGTGAGTCAAACAAGGTCTAACTCGAGGCAGAAATGATATGGTTGAGTCAAACGAAGCGCGACTTGAGGCACAAATGATATGGCTGAGTCAAACGAGGCCTGACTTGAGGCACAAATAATATGGTTGAGACAAACGAGGCCTGACTTGAGGCACAAATGATTTGATTGAGTCAAACGAGGCCGAACTCAAGGCACAAATAATAAGGTTGAGTCAAACGAGGCCCAAATTGAGGCACAAATTATATGGTTGAGTCAAACAAAGCCCGCCTCCAGGCAAAAATGACATGGGTTAGTCAAACAGGGCCTAACTCAAGGCATAAATGATATAAGAGAGTCAAACGAGGCCCAACTCGAGGCACAAATGATATGGTTGAGTGAAACGAGGCCTAACTACAGACGCAAATGATAAGGGTGAGTCAAATGAGGCCTGGCTCGAGGTGCAAATGATATGGGTGAGTCAAATGAGGCCCAACTCGAGGCACAAATGACATGTTTGAGTCAAACGATACCTGACTCGAGGCTCAAACATATAGGAAAGTCAAACGAGGCCTGACTTGAGGCGCAAATGATATGGTTGAGTCAAATAAGGCCCAACTCAAAGCACATGTGATATGGGTAACTCAAATAAGGCCCAACTCGAGGAATAAATAATATGGTTGAGTCAAACGTGGCCTGACTCAAGGCGCATATGATATAGGTGAGTCAAATAAGGCTCGACTCGAGGTGCAAATGATATGGTTGAGTCAAACGAGGCTCGACTCACAGCGCAAATGATATAGTTAAGTCAAACGATGCCCGACTCGAGGCATAAATTATAAGGGTGAGTCTAATGCGGCCCGACTTGAGGCACATATGATTTAGGTGGTCAAACGAGGCCTAACTCGAGGCGTAAATAATATGGTTAAGTCAAATGAGGCCCGACTCAATGCACATAAGATATAGGTCAGTCAAACGAGGCCTGACACGAGGCGCAAATGATATGGTTGAATCAAATGAGGCCCGACTTGAGGTAAAAATGATGTGGTTGAGACAAACAAGGCCCAACTCGAGGTGCAAATTATAATGGCAAGTCAAATGAGGCCCGACTAGTGGCGCAAATAATATGGTTGAGTGAAACGAGGCCCAACTCGATGTGCAAATGATATGGTTGAGTCAAACGAGGCCTGACTTAAGGTGCAAATGATATGGGTGAGTCAAACGAGGCCCAACTCAGGGCACATATAATTTAGGAGAGTCAAACGAGGCCTAACTCGAGGCATAAATAATATGGTTGAGTCAAACGAGGCCTGACTCGAGGTCATAAGATATAGGTCAGTCAAACGAGGCCCAAATGATATGGCTAAGTCAAACGAGGCTCAACTCGTGGCGCAAATGATATGGTTGAGTCAAACGAGGCCAAACTCAAGGCCCAAATGATATGGTTAAGTCAAACGAGGCTTGACTCAAGGCACAAATGATAAGGGTGAGTCAAAAGAGGCCCGACTCATGGCGTAAATTAGAAGGGTAAGTCAATTGAGGCCCAACTCGAGGCACATATGATTTAGGTGAGTCAAACGATGCCTAGCTCGAGGTGTAAATAATATGGTTGAGTCAAACGAGGCTCGACTCAAGACGCATAAAATATGGGTAAGTCAAACAAGGCCCGACTCATGGCGCAAATGATATGATTAAGTCAAACGAGGCCCAACTTGAGGTGCAATCATTTGGGTGAGTCAAATGAGGCTTGACTCGAGGCACAAATGATATGGTTGAGTTAAACGAGGCTTGACTCGAGGTGCAAATGGTAAGGGTGAGTTAGACGACACTCGACTCGAGGCACAACTGATATGGTTGAGTCAAACAAGGCTCGACTTGAGGAGCAAATGAGATAGGATAATTAAACGAGGCCCAACTCGATACGCAAATGATATGGGTGAGTCAAACGAGGCCCAACTCGAGGCACAAATGATATAAGTTAGTCAAATGAGGCCCAACTTGAGGCACAAATAATATGATTGAGTCAAATAAGACCTGGCTCAGGGTGTAAATGATAAGGGTAAGTCAAATGAGGCCCGACTTGAGGCACAAATGATATAGGTGAGTCAAACAAGGCCCGACTCAAGGCACAAATGAAATGGTTGAGTCAAAAGAGGCCCGACTCGAGGCGCAAATAATCTGTTTGAGTCAAATGAAGCTCGACTCGAGGTGCAACTGATACGGTGGAGTTAAATGAGGATCGACTCGCGGCGCGAATGAGAAGGTTGAGCTAAATGAGCCTCGACTCGAGGTGCAAATGATATGGGTGAGTCAAACGAGGTCCTACTTAATGCGCAAATGATATGGGTGAGTCAAACGAGGCCTGACTCTAGGCGCAAATGATATTGTTGAGTCAAACGAGGCCCGACTTGAGGCACAAATCATAAGCGTGAGTCAAATGAGGCTTGACTCGAGGTGTAAAGACATGGGTGAGACAAACGAGGCCCAAATTGAGGCACAAATGATATGGTTGTGTCAAATGAGGCCTCACTAGAGGCACAAATGATAAGGATGAGTCAAATGAGGACCAGCTCGAGGCACAAATGATATGGGTGAGTCAAACGAGGCCTAACTAAAGGCACAAATGATATAGGTTAGTCAAACGAGGCCCGACTTGAGGCGCAAATAATATGGTTGAGTCAAACGAGACCCAACTCGAGGGGTAAATGATAAGGGTAAGTCAAATGAGACCTGACTCGAGGCACAAATGATATAGGTGAGTCAAACGAGGCTCGACTCAAGGCACAAATGAAATGGTTGAGTCAAAAGAGGCCCGACTTGAGGCGCAAATAATCTAGTTGAGTCAAACGAAGCTCAACTCGAGGCACAACTGATACGGGGGAGTCAAACAAGGCTTGACTCGCAGCGCAAATGAGAAGGTTGTGTCAAATGAGGCTCAACTCAAGGTTCAAATGATATGGGTGAGTCAAACGAGGCCCTACTCGATGCGCAAATGATATGGGTGAGTCAAACGAGGTCTGACTCGAGGCGCAAATGATATGGTTAAGTCAAACAAGGCCCGACTAGAGGCACAAATGATATGGATGAGTCAAACGAGGCCCGACTTGTGGCGCAAATTATATGGGTGAGTCAAACGAGGCCCAACTCAAGGCAAAAATGTTAAGGGTAAGTCAACCGAGGAGTGACTCGAGGCACAAATAATATAGGTGAGTCAAACGAAGCCCGACTCGAGGCACAAATGATATGGTTGAGTCAAACGAGGCCTGACTTGAGGCGCAAATGATATGGTTAAGTCAAACAAGGCCTGACTCAAGTCACAAATGACATGGGTGAGTCCAACGAGACCCGACTCGAGGTGCAAACATATGTGTAAGTCAAACGAGCCTGGCACGAGGTGCAAACATATGGGTGAGTCAAAATGAGGCCGAACTCGAGGTGTAAATCATATCGTTAAGTCAAATGAGGCCTGACTCGAGGCGCAAATGATAAGGGTGTGTAAAATGAGGACCAACTTGAGGTGCAAACACATGGGTGAGTCAAACGAGGCCCAACTCGAGGCACAAACGATATGGTTGAGTCAAACGAGGCCTAACTTGAGGCACAAATGAAATGGTTGAGTCAAACGAGGCCTGACTTGAGGTACAAATGAAATGGGTGAGTCAAACGAGGCCCGACTCGAGGCGCAAATGATAAGGGTGAGTCAAACGAGGCCCGGCCCAAGGCACAAACATATGGGTGAGTCAAAACGAGGCCTGACTCGATGCACAAATGATAAGGGTGAGTCAAATGAGACCCGACTCGAGGCGCAAAGACATGGGTGAGTCAAACGAGGACCAACTCGTGGCACAAATGATGTGGTTGAGTCAAACGAGGCCTTTCTCGAGGTGCAAACATATGTGTAAGTCAAACAAGGCCTGACTCGACGCACAAATGATATGGTTGACTCAAAAGAGGCCCGAGTCAAGGCGCAAATGAGATGGCTGAGTCAAACAAGGCCTGAGTTAAGGTACAAATGATATGGGAGAGTCAAACGAGGCCCCACTCAAGGCACAAACACATGGTTGAGTGAAATGAGTCCCAACTCGAGGCGCAAATGATTTGCTTAAATCAAACAAGTCCCGACTTGAGGCGCAAATGATACGGGTGAGTCAAATGAGGCCCGACTCGAGGTTCAAATGATATGGTTGAGTCAAACGAGGCCCAACTCGAGGTGCAAATGATAAGGCTTAGTCAAACAAAGCCTGACTCGAGGTGCAGATGATATGGTTGAGTCAAACAAGGCCCGACTCGAGGCACAAATGATAAGGCTTAGTCAAACGAAGCCTGGCTCGAGGCGTAAATGATATGATTGAGTCAAACCAGGTAGGACTCGAGGTGTAAATGATGCGGTTGAGTCAAACGATGCCTGACTCGAGGCGCAAATGATATGGTTAAGTCAAACGAGGACCAACTCGAAGCGGAAATGATGTGGTTGAGTCAAACGAAGCCCATCCCGAGTTGCAAACATATGTGTAAGTCAAACGATTCCCGACTCGAGGCGCTATTGATATGGTTGAGTCAAACGAGGCCCGACTCGAGGCCCAAATGATATGGTTAAGTCAAACGACACCCGAATCGAGGCACAAATGATAAGGCTCAGTCAAATGAAGCCTGACTCGAGGCACAAATGATATGGTTAAGTCAAACGAGGCCCAACTTGAGGCACAAATGCTATGGGTGAGTCAAATGATGCCTGACTCAAGTTGCAAACATAATGGTTAGTCAAACGAGGCCCGACTCAAGTTGAAAACATAACGGTTAGTTAAACGAGGCCCACCTTGAGGTGTAAATGATATGGTTCAGTCAAACGAGGCACGACTTGAGTTGTAAATGATGTGGTTGAGTCAAATGAGGACCGACTCAAGGTGCAAATGATATGGTTGAGTCAAATGAGGAACGACTCGAGGTGCAAATGATATCGTTCAGTCAAACGAGTCCTGACAAGAGGTACAAATGATATGGTTGAGTTAAACGAGGCCCGACTCGAGGCGCAAATGATATGGTTGAGTCAAACAAGGCCCAAATTGGGGTGCAAATGATATGGTTGAGTCAAACAAGGCTCGACTCGAGTTGCAAATGATATGGTTGAGTCAAATAAGGCCTAACTTGAGGCTCAAATGATGTGGTTGAGTCAAACGAGGCCCATCTCAAGGTGCAAACATATGTGTAAGTCAAACAAGTATTGACTCGAGGCTCAAATGATATGGGTGAGTCAAACGAGGCCCGACTCAAGTTGTAAACATAAGGGTGAGTCAAACAAGGCCCACCTCAAGGCGCAAATGATATGGTTAAGTCAAACAAGGCACGACTCAGGTGCAAATAATGTGGTTGAGTCAAACAAGGCCCGACTCGTGGTGCAAATGATATGGTTGAGTCAAACGAGGCCTGACTTGAGGCGTAAATGATGTGGTTGAGTCAAACGTGGCCCATCTCGAGTTGCAAAAATATGCGTAAGACAAACAAGTCCCGACTCGATGGTCAAATGATACGGTTGAGTCAAACGAGGCCCGACTCGAGGCGCAAATGATATGGTTGAGTCAAACGAGGCACGACTCGAGGTGCAAATGATATGGTTGTGTCAAACGAGGCCCGACTCGAGGCGTAAATGATGTGGTTGAGTCAAATGAGGCCCATCTCGAGGTACCAACGCATGTGTAAGTCATACGAGTCCCGACTCGAGGCGCTAATGATGTGGTTAAGTCAAATGAGGCTCAACTCGAGGCACAAATGATGTGGTTGAGTCAAACGACGCCTTTCTCGAGGTGCAAACATATGTGTAAGTCAAACAAGGCCCAACTCGATGCACAAATGATATGGTTGACTCTAAAAGGCCCGAGTCAAGGTGCAAATGAGATGGCTGTGTCAAACAAGGCTGACTCAAGGTAAAAATAATATGGGAGAGTCAAACGAGGCCCCACTCAAGGCGTAAACACATGGGTGAGTGAAACGAGGCCCAACTCGAGGCGCAAATGATTTGCTTAAATCAAACAAGTCCCGCTTAGAGGCACAAATGATACGGGTGAGTCAAATGAGGCCCGACTCGAGGCGCAAATGACATGGTTGAGTCAAATGAGGCCAAACTCGAGGCGCAAATGATAAGGCTTAGTCAAACGAAGCTCGACTCAAGGTGCAAATGATATTGTTGAGTTAAACGAGACCCGACTTGAGGCGCAAATGATGTGGTTGAGTCAAATGAGGCCCGACTCGAGGCGCAAACATATGAGTGAGTCAAACATGCTCAACTTGAGGTGCAAATGATATGGTTGAGTCAAACAAGGCCTGACTCGAGGCTCAAATGATGTGGTTGATTCAAACGAGGCCCATCTCAAGGTGCAAACATATGTGTAAGTCAAACAAGTCCTGACTCGAAGCTCAAATGATATGGTTAAGTCAAACGAGGCACGACTCGAGGTACAAATGATATGGTTCAGTTAAACGAGTCTCAACAAGAGGTACAAATGATATGGTTGAGTCAAACGAGGACTGACTCGAGGTGCAAATGATATGGTTGAGTCAATCAAGGCCCATCTCGGGGTGCAATTGATATGGCTGAGTCAAACGAGGACCGATTCGAGGTGCAAATGATATGGTTGCGTCAAACGAGGCCTGACTTGAGGCTCAAATGATGTGGTTGAGTCAAACGAGGCCCATCTCAAGGTGCAAACATATGTGTAAGTCAAACAAGTCCTGACTCGAGGCTCAAATGATATGTGTGAGTCAAACGAGGCCCGACTCAAGTTGCAAACATTAGGGTGAGTCAAACGAGGCCCACCTCAAGGTGCAAATGATATGGCTAAGTCAAACAAGGCACGACTCAGGTGCAAAGAATGTGGTTGAGTCAAATGATGCCCAACTCGTGGTGCAAATGATATGGTTGAGTCAAACGAGGCCTGACTCGAGGCACAAATGATGTGGTTGAGTCAAACGAGGCCCATCACGAGGTGCAAAGATATGTGTAAGTCAAACAAGTCCCGACACGATGCTCAAATGATATGGTTGACTCAAACTAGGCTTAAGTCGAGGCGCAAATGATATGGTTGAGTCAAACGAGGCACGACTCGAGGTGCAAATGATGTGGTTGAGTTAAACGAGGTTCAACCCGAGGTGCAAATGATATGGTTGAGTTAAACGAGGTTCGACCCGAGGTGCAAATGATATGGTTGAGTCAAACGAGGCCCGACTGGAGGTGCAAATGATATGGTTAAGTCAAACGAGGCCCGACTCGAGGCACAAATGATGTGGTTGAGTCAAATGAGGCTCATCTCGAGGTGCCAACATATGTGTAAGTCATACGAGTCCTGACTCGAGGCGCTAATGATATGGTTGAGTCAAATGAGGCCTGCCTCGAGGCACAAATGCTGCGGTTAAGTCAAACGAGGCCTTTCTCGAGGTGCAAACATATGTGTAAGTCAAACAAGGCCCAACTCGACGCACAAATGATATGGTTGACTCAAAAGAGGCCCGAGTCAAGGCGCAAATGAGATGACTAAGTCAAACAAGGCCTGACTCGAGGTACAAATGATATGGGAGAGTCAAACAAGGCCCCACTCAAGGCGCAAACACATGGGAAAGTGAAATGAGGCTTAACTGAGGCACAAATGATTTGGTTAAATCAAACAAGTCCCGACTCGAGGCGCAAATGAAACGGGTGAGTCAAATAAGGCCCGACTTGAGGTGCAGATGATATGGTTGAGTCAAACGAGGCCCGACTTGAGGCGCAAATGAGAAGGCTTAGTCAAACGAGGCCCGACTTGAGGCGCAAACATATGGGTAAGTCAAACGAGGCCAGACTCAAGGCGCAGATGATATTGTTGAGTCAAACGAGGTCCGACTTGAGGCGCAAGCATATGGGTGAGTCAAATGAGGCCAGACTCGAGGCGTAGATGATATGGTTGAATCAAACGAGGCCCGACTCGAGGTGCAAATGATATGGTTAAGTCAAACGAGGACCGACTCGAGGCGCAAATGATGTGGTTGAGTCAAACAAGGCCCATCCCGAGGTGCAAAGATATGTGTAAGTCAAACAAGTCCTGACTCGATGCTCAAATGATATGGTTGAGTCAAACGAAGCCCGACTCGAGGCGCAAATGATATTGTTTAGTCAAACGAGGCCCGACTTGAGGCGCAAATGATGCGGTTGAGTCAAACGAGGCTCGACTCGAGACGCAAATGCTAAGGCTTAGTCAAACGAAGCCCGGCTCGAGGTGCGAATGATATGATTAAGTCAAACGAGGCAGGACTCGAGGTGTAAATGATGTGGTTGAGTCAAACGAAGCCCGACTCGAGGTGCAAATGATATGGTTGAGTTAAACGACAACCAACTCAAGGCGCAAATGATGTGGTTAAACGAGGCCCATCCCGAGGTGCAAACATATGTGTAAGTCAAATGATTCCCGACTTGAGGCATTATTGATATAGTTGAGTCAAATCAGGCCTGACTCGAGTCCCAAATGAGAAGGGTGAGTCAAACGATGCCCAACTCGAGGAGCAAATGATATGGTTGAGTCAAACGACACCCGACTTGAGGCACAAATGATAAGGCTCAGTCAAACGAAGCCTGACTCAAGGCACAAATGATATGGTTGAGTCAAACGAGGCCCGACTCAAGTTGCAAACAAAAGGGTTAGTCAAACAAAGCACGACTCGAGGTGCAAATGATATGGTTGAGTCAAACGAGGCCTAACTTGAGCTTCAAATGATGTGGTTGAGTCAAACGAGGCCCATCTCAAGGTGCAAACATATGTGTAAGTCAAACAAGTCCCGACTCAAGGCTCAAATGATATGGTTAAGTCAAACGAGGCATGACTCGACGTGCAAATGATATGGTTCAGTCAAATGAGTCTCGATAATAGGTGCAAATGATATGGTTGACTTAAACAAGGCCCGACTCGAGATGCAAATGATATGATTCAGTCAAACAAGGCCCAACTCGGGGTGCAAATGATATGGTTGAGTCAAACGAGGCCCGACTCAAGTTGCAAACAAAAGGGTTAGTCAAACGAGGAACGACTCAAGGTGCAAATGATATGGTTGGGTCCAACAAGGCCCAACTCGGGGTGCAAATGATATGGTTGATTCAAACGAGGCCCGACTCGAGGTGCAAATGATATGGTTGAGTCAAACGAGGCCTGACTTGAGCCTCAAATGATGTGGTTGAGTCAAACGAGGCCCATCTCAAGGTGCAAACATATGTGTAAGTCAAACAATTCTAGACTCGAGGCTCAAATGATATGGTTAAGTCAAACGAGGCGCGACTCGAGGTGCAAATGATATGGTTCAGTCAAACGAGTTCCGACAAGAGGTGCAAATGATATGGTTGAGTTAAACGAGGCCCAACTCGAGGTGCAAATGATATGGTTGAGTCAAACAAGGCCCAACTCAGGGTGCAAATGATATGGTTGAGCCAAACGAGGCCTGACTCAAGGTGCAAATGATACGGTTGTGTCAAACAAGGCCTGACTTAAGCCTCAAATGATGTGGTTGAGTCAAACAAGGCCCATCTCAAGGTGCAAACATATGTGTAAGTCAAACAAGTCCCGACTTGAGGCTCAAATGATATGTGTGAGTCAAACGAGGCCCGACTCAAGTTGTAAACATTAGGGTGAGTCAAACAAGGCCCACCTCATGGCGCAAATGATATGGTTAAGTGAAACAAGGCATGACTCAGGTGCAAAGAATGTGGTTGAGTCAAACAAGGCCTGACTCGAGGCACAAATGATGTGGTTGAGTCAAACGCGGCCCATCTCAAGGTGCAAAGATATGTGTAAGTCAAACAAGTCCCGACTCGATGCTCAAATGATATGGTTGACTCAAACCAGGCCTAACTCGAGGTGCAAATGATATGGTTGAGTCAAACGAGGCACGACTCGAGGTGCAAATGATGTGGTTCTGTTAAACGAGTCTCGACAAGAGGTGCAAATGATATGGTTGAGTTAAACGAGGTTCGACTCGAGGTGCAAATGATATGGTTGAGTCAAACGAGGCCCGACTTAAGGTGCAAACGATATGGTTAAGTCAAACGAGGCCCGACTCGAGGTGCAAATGATGTGGTTGAGTCAAATGAGGCCCATCTCGAGGTGCCAACATATGTGTAAGTCATACAAGTCCCGACTCGAGGTGCTAATGATATGGTTGAGTCAAATGAGGCCTGACTCGAGGCACAAATGATGTGGTTGAGTCAAACGAGGCCTTTCTCGAGGTGTGAACATATGTGTAAGTCAAACAAGGCCCGACTCGACGCACAAATGATATGGTTGACTCAAAAGAGGCTCGAGTCAAGACACAAATGAGATGACTGAGTCAAACAAGGCCTGACTCGAGGTACAAATGATATGGGAGAGTCAAATGAGGCCCCACTCAAGGCGCAAACACATGGGTGAGTCAAATGAGGCTCAACTCAAGGCGCAAATGATTTGGTCAAATCAAACAAATCCCGACTTGAGGCACAAATGAAACGGGTGAGTCAAATGAGGCCTGACTCGAGGTGCAGATGATATCATTGAGTCAAACGAGGCCCGACTCTAGGCGCAAATGATAAGGCTTAGTCAAACGAGGCCCGACTTGAGGCACAAACAAATGGGTGAGTTAAACGAGGCCAGACTCGAGGCACAGTTGAATCAAACGAGGCCCAACTCGAGGCACAAATGATAAGGCTTAGTCAAACGAAGCCTAGCTCGAGGTGCAAATTATATGGTTAAGTCAAACGAGGCAGGACTCGAGGTCTAAATGATGTGGTTGAGTCAAACGAGGCCCGACTCGAGGTGCAAATGATATGGTTGAGTCAAACGAGGACCGACTTGAGGCGCAAATGATGTGGTTGAGTCAAACGAGGCCCATCCCAAAGTGCAAAGATATGTGTAAGTCAAACAAGTCCCGACTCGATGCTCAAATGATATGGTTGAGTTAAACGAAGCCCGACTCGAGGCGCAAATGATATTGTTCAGTCAAACGAGGCCCGACTTGAGGCACAAATGATGCGGTTGAGTCAAACGAGGCCCGACTCGAGCCGCAAACATATGGGTGAGTCAAACAAGGCCCGACTCGAGGCACAGATGATATGGTTAAGTCAAACAAGGCCCGACTCGAGGAACAAATGCTAAAGCTTAGTCAAACGAAGCCCGACTTGAGGCACAAACATATGGGTGAGTCAAATGAGGCCGGACTCGAGGCGCAGATGATATTGTTGAGTCAAACGAGGAACAACTTGAGGCTCAAACATATGGGTGAGTCAAACGAGGCCAGACTCGAGGCACAGATGATATGGTTGAATCAAACGAGGCCCAACTTGAGGCACAAATGATAAGACTTAGTCAAACGAAGCCCGGCTTGAGGTGCAAATGATATGGTTAAGTCAAATGAGGCAGGACTCGAGGTGCAAATGATGCGGTTGAGTCAAACGAGGCCCGACTCGAGGTACAAATGATATGGTTGAGTCAAACGAGGACCGACTCGAGGCACAAATGATGTGGTTGAGTCAAACGAGGCCCATCCCGAAGTGCAAACATATGTGTAAGTCAAATGATTCCCGACTCGAGGCGCTATTGATATGGTTGTGTCAAACGAGGCCTGACTCGAGGCCTAAATGAGAAGGGTGAGTCAAACGATGTCCGACTCGAGCCTCAAATGATATGGTTGAGTTAAACGATGCTCGACTCGAGGCACAAATAATAAGGCTCAGTCAAACAAAGCCTGACTCAAGGCACAAATGATATGGTTGAGTCAAACGAGGCCCGACTCAAGTTGGAAACAAAAGGGTTAGTCAAACAAGGCACGACTCGAGGTGCAAATGATATGGTTGAGTCAAACAAGGCCCAACTCGGGGTGCAAATGATATGGCTGAGTCAAATGAGGCCTGACTCGAGGTGCAAATAATATGGTTGAGTCAAACGAGGCCCGACTCGAGGTGCAAATAATATGGTTGAGTCAAACAAGGCCTGACTTGAGCCTCAAATGATGTTGTTGAGTCAAACGAGGCCCATCTCAAGGTGCAAACATATGTGTAAGTCAAACAAGTCCCGACTCGAGGCTCAAATGATATGGTTAAGTCAAACGAGGTGTAACTCGAGGTGCAACTCGAGGTGCAAATGATATGGTTCAGTCAAATGAGTCCCGGCAAGAGGTGCAAATGATATGGTTGAGTTAAACGAGCCCCGACTCGAGATGAAAATGATATGGTTGAGTCAAATAAGGCCCAACTCGGGGTGCAAATGATATGGTTGAGTCAAACGAGGCCAGACTCAAGTTGCAAACAAAAGGGTTAGTCAAACGAGGCTCGACTCGAGGTGCAAATGATATGGTTGAGTCAAACAAGGCCCAACTCGGGGTGCAAATGATATGGTTGCATCAAACAAGGCCCGACTCGAGGTGCAAATGATATGGTTGAGTCAAACGAGGCCTAACTTAAGCCTCAAATGATGTGGTTGAGTCAAACGAGGCCCATCTCAAGGTGCAAACATATGTGTAAGTCAAATAAGTCTAGACTCGAGGCTCAAATGATATGGTTATGTCAAACGAGGCACGACTCGAGGTGCAAATAATATCGTTGAGTCAAACGAGGCCTGACTTGAGTCTCAAATGATGTGGTTGAGTCAAACGAGGCCAATCTCAAGGTACAAACATATGTGCAAGTCAAACAAGTCCCGAGTCGAGGCTCAAATGATATGGTTAAGTCAAACGAGGCGCGACTCAAGTTGCAAATGATATGGTTCAGTCAAATGAGTCCCAGTAAGAGGTGCAAATGATATGGTTGAGTTAAACGAGGCCCAACTCGAGGTGCAAATAATATGGTTGAGTCAAACGAGGCCCAACTCAAGTTGCAAACAAAAGGGTTAGTCAAACGAGGCACGACTCGAGGTACAAATGATATGGTTGAGTCAAACAAGGCCCAACTCGGGATGCAAATGATATGGTTGAGTCAAACGAGGCCCGACTCGAGGTGCAAATGATATGGTTGAGTCAAACGAGGCCTGACTTGAGTCTCAAATGATGTGGTTGAGTCAAACGAGGCCAATCTCAAGGTACAAACATATGTGCAAGTCAAACAAGTCCCGAGTCGAGGCTCAAATGATATGGTTAAGTCAAACGAGGCGCGACTCAAGTTGCAAATGATATGGTTCAGTCAAATGAGTCCTAGTAAGAGGTGCAAATGATATGGTTGAGTTAAACGAGGCCGAACTCGAGGTGCAAATAATATGGTTGAGTCAAACGAGGCCCGACTCAAGTTGCAAACAAAAGGGTTAGTCAAACGAGGCACGACTCGAGGTACAAATGATATGGTTGAGTCAAACAAGGCCCAACTCGGGATGCAAATGATATGGTTGAGTCAAACGAGGCCCGACTCCGGGTGCAAATGATATGGTTGAGTCAAACGAGGCCTGACTTGATCCTCAAATGATGTGGTTGAGTCAAACGAGGCCCATCTCAAGGTGCAAACATATGTGTAAGTCAAACAAGTCTAGACTCGAGGCTCAAATGATATGGTTAAGTCAAACGAGACGTGACTCGAGGTGCAAATGATATGGTTCAGTCAAACAAGGCCCAACTCGTGGTGCAAATGATATGGTTGAGTTAAATGAGGCATGACTTGAGCCTCAAATGATGTGGTTGAGTCAAACAAGGCCCATCTCAAGGTGCAAACATATATGTAAGTCAAACAAGTCCCGACTCAAGGCTCAAATGATATGGTTAAGTTAAACGAGGCACGACTCGAGGTGCAAATGATATGGTTTAGTAAAACAAGGCCCAACTCGGGGTGCAAATGATATGGTTAAGTCAAACGAGGCCCGACTCGAGGTGCAAATGATATGGTTGAGTCAAATGAGGCCTGACTTGAGCCTCAAATGATGTGGTTGAGTCAAACGAGGCCCATCTCAAGGTGCAAACAAATGTGTAAGTCAAACATGTCCCGACTTAAGGCTCAAATGATATGGTTAAGTCAAACGAGGCACGACTCGAGGTGCAAATTATATGGTTGAGTCAAACAAGGCCTAACTCGGGGTGTAAATAATATGGTTGAGTCAAACGAGGATCGACTCGAGGTGCAAATGAAATTGTTGAGTCAAACGAGGCCTGACTTGAGCCTCAAATGATGTGGTTGAGTCAAACGAGGCCCATCTCAAGGTGCAAACATATGTGTAAGTCAAACAAGTCCTAACTCGAGGCTGAAATGATATGGTTAAGTCAAACGAGGCACGACTCGAGGTGCAAATGATATGGTTGAGTCAAACACGGCCCAACTCAGGGTGCAAATGATATGGTTAAGTCAAACGAGTCTCGACTCAGGGTGCAAATGATATGGTTGAGTCAAACGATGCTTGACTTGAGCCTCAAATGATGTGGTTGAGTCAAACGAGGCGCAACTCAAGGTGCAAACATATGTGTAAGTCAAACAAGTCCTGACTCGAGGCTCAAATGATATGGTTAAGTCAAACGAGGCATGACTCGAGGTGCAAATGATATGGTTCAGTCAAATGAGTCCCAACAAGAGGTGCAAATGATATGGTTGAGTGAAATGAGGCCCAAATCGAGGTGCAAATGATATGGTTGAGTCAAACAAGGCCCAACTCGGGGTGCAAATGATATGGTTGAGCCCAACGAGGCCCGTCTCGAGGTGCAAATGATATGGTTGAGTCAAACGAGGCCTGACTTGAGCCTCAAATGATGTGGTTGAGTCAAACGAGGCCCATCTCAAGGTGCAAACATATGTGTAAGTCAAACAAGTCCTGACTCGAGGGTCAAATGATATGGTTAAGTCAAACGAGGTGCGACTCGAGGTGCAAATGATATGGTTCAATCAAACGAGTCCCGACAAGAGGTGCAAATGATATGGTTGAGTTAAATGAGGCCCGAGTGCAAATGATGTGGTTGAGTAAAACAAGGCCCAACTCGGGGTGCAAATGATATGGTTGAGTCAAACGAGGCTCGACTCGAGGTGCAAATGATGGTTGAGTCAAACAAGGCCTGACTTGAGCCTCAAATGATGTGGTTGAGTCAAGTGAGGCCCATCTCAAGGTTCAAACATATGTGTAAGTCAAACATGTCCTAACTTGAGGCTCAAATAATATGGTTAAGTCAAACGAGGCATGACTCGAGGTGCAAATGATATGGTTGGGTCAAACGAGGCCCGACTCAAGGTGCAAATGATATGGTTGAGTCAAACGAGGCCTGACTTGAGCCTCAAATGATGTGGTTGAGTCAAACGAGGCCCATCTCAAGGTGCAAACATATGTGTAAGTCAAACAAGTCCTGACTCGAGGCTCAAATGATATGGTTAAGTCAAACGGGGCACGACTCGATGTGCAAATGATATGGTTCAGTCAAACGAGTCCTAACAAGAGGTGCAAAAGATATGGTTGAGTTAAACGAGGCTTGACTCGAGGTGCAAATGATAAGGTTGAGTCAAACAAGGCCAAACTCGGGGAGCAAATGATATGGTTGGGTCAAATGAGGCCCAACTCGAGGTGCAAATGATGTGGTTGAGTCAAACGAGGCCGATCTCGAGGTGCAAACATATGTGTAAGTCAAACGAGTCCTGACCTGAGGCACTAATGATATGGTTGAGTCAAACGATGCTCGACTCGAGGCGCAAGGTTGAGTCAAATGAAGCCTTTATCGAGGTGCAAACATATGTGTAAGTCAAACGAGGCCCGACTCGACGCACAAATAATATACTTTACTCAAAAGTGGCACAAGTTGAGGCGCAAATGATATGGCTGAGTCAAACGAGGCCTGACTCGAGGTACAAATGATATGGTTGAGTCAAATGAGGCCCCACTCAAGGCAGAAACACATGGGTGAGTGATACAACGCCTAACTCGAGGCGAATATGATTTGGTTAAGTCAAACAAGTCCCGACTCGAGGAGCAAATGATATGGGTGAGTCAAACGAGACCTGACTCACGGCGCAAACATATGGGTGAGTCAAATGAGGCCCGACTCGAGGCGCAAATGATAAGGCTTAGTCAAACGAAGCCTGACTTGAGGCGCTAATGATATGGTTAAATCAAACAAGGCCCGACTCGAGGCGCAAATGAGAAGGGTTAGTCAAACAATGCCCGACTCGAGGCACAAATGATATGGTTGAGTCAAACGAGGCCTGACTCGAGGCACAAATGATAAGGCTCAGTCAAACGAAGCCTGGCTCGAGGTGCAAATGATATGGTTGAGTCAAAAAGGCCTGACTCGCAGCACAAATGATATGCGTGAGTCAAATGAGGCCCAACTCAAGTTGCAAACATAAGGGTGAGTCAAACGAGGCCCACCTCGAGGCGCAAATGATATGGTTGAGTCAAACGAGGCACGACTCGAGGTGCAAATGATGTGGTTGACTCAAATGAGGCTCGACTCGAGGTGCAAATGATATGGTTGAGTCAAACGAGACTTGACTTGAGGCACAAATGATGTGGTGGAGTCAAACAAGGCCCATCTTGAGGTACAAACATATGTGTAAGTCAAACGAGTCCCGACTCGATGCTCAACTAATATGGTTGAGTCAAACGAGGCCCGACTCGAGGCGCAAATGATATGGTTGAGTCAAATGAGGCACGACTCGAGGTGCAAATAATGTGGTTCAGTCAGATGAGTCCCAACAAGAGGTGCAAATGATATGGTTGAGTTAAACGAGGCCTGACTCGAGGTGCAAATGATATGGTTGAGTCAAACGAGGCTCGACTCGAGTTGCAAATGATATGGTTGAGTCGAACGAGGCCTGACTCAAGGTGCAAATGATGTGGTTGAGTCAAACAAGTCCCGACTCAAGGTGCAAATGATATGGTTGAGTCAAACGAGGCTTGACTTGAGGCGCAAACGATGTGGTTGAGTCAAACGAGGCCTTTCTCGAGGTGCAAACATATGTGTAAGTCAAACAAGGCCCGACTCGACACACAAATGATATGGTTGACTGAAAAGAGTCCCTAGTCAAGGCGCAAATGATATGGGAGAGTCAAACAAGGCCTGACTCAAGGTACAAATGATATGGGAGAGTCAAACGAGGCTCCACTCAAGGCGCAAACACATGGGTGAGTGAAACGAGGCCCAACTCGAGGCGTAAATGATTTGGTTAAGTTAAACAAGTCCCGACTTGAGGTGCAAATGATATTGGTGAGTCAAACTAAGCCCAACTCGAGGTGCAGATGATATGGTTGAGTCAAATGAGGCCTGACTCGAGGCACAAATGATAAGGCTTAATCAAACAAAGTCCGACTCGAGGCGCAAATGATATTGTTAAGTTAAACGAGGCACGACTCAAGGCCCAATTGATAAAGGTCAGTCAAACGAGACCTGACTCGAGGCGCAAACAAATCGGTGAGTCAAATGTTGCCTTTCTCGAGGTGCAAACATATGTGTAAGTCAAACGAGGACTAACTTGAGGGGCAAATGGTATGGTTGAGTGAAACGAGGCCCGACTTGAGGCGCAAATGATATAGGTGAGTCAAACGAGGCCCGACTCAAGGCACAAACATAAGTGTGAGTCAAACGAGGCCTAACAAGAGGCCAAAACATATGGTTGAGTCAAATGAGGCCTGACTCGAGGCGCAAACATTAGGGTGAGTGAAACGAGGCCTAACTCGAGGCACAGATGATATGGTTAAGTTAAACGAGGCCTGACTCGAGCCGCAAACACATGGGTGAGTCAAACGAGACTAACTTTAGGCGCAAATAATATGGTTGAGTCCAACGAGGTCCAACTCGAGGTGCAAATCATAAGGGTGAGTCAAACAAGGCCCGACTCGAGGTGCAAATGATAACACTTAGTCAAACGAAGCCCTACTCTAGGCGCAAATGATATTGTTGAGTCAAATGAGGGTTGACTTAGGGCCCAATTGATAAGGGTTAGTCAAACGAGGGCCGACTCTAGGCACAAACAAATGGGTGAGTCAAACAAGGCCCAACTCGATGCGCAAACATATGGGTGAGTCAAACGATGCCCGACTCGATGCCGAAACATATGGTTGAGTCAAACAAGGCCTGACTTGACACACAAATAATATGGTTGAGTCAAACGAGGCCCACCTAGAGGTGCAAATGATAAGAGTGAGTCAAACGAGGCCCGACTCAGGGCGCAAATAATTTGGCTGAGTCAAAAGAGGCCCAACTCAAGGCACAAATGATATGGCTGAGTCAAACGAGGCTTGACTCAAGGCGCAAATGATATGATTAAGTCAAACGAGGCCCAACTCAAGGTGCAAATGATATTGCTGAGTCAAACGAGGCCTGACTCGGGGCCCAATTGATAAGAGTTAGTCAAACGAAGCCCGACTCGAGGCGCAAATGATATGGCTGAGTCAAATGAAGCTTAACTCGAGGCACAAAAGATATGGGTGAGTCAAATGAGGCTCGACTCTAGGCGCAAACAAATGGTTGAGTCAAACGAGGACCGACTCAATGCGCAAACATATGGGTGAGTCAAACGAGGCTTGACTCGATGCCGAAACATATGGTTGAGTCAAATGAGGCCTGACTCGAGGCACAAACATACAGGTGAGTCAAATGAGGCCCAACTCGAGGCACAAACACATGGGTGAGTCAAATGAGGCCTGACTCGAGGCGCAAATAATATGGTTGAGTCAAACGAGGCCCAACTTGAGGTGCAAATGATAAGGATGAGTTAAACGAGGCCCAACTCGGGGAGCAAATGATCTGGTTGAGTCAAAAGAGGCCCAACTCGAGGCACAAATGATATGGCTGAGTCAAACGAGGCCTAACTTGAGGCGAAAACATGTAGGTGAGTCAAAGGAGGCCTGACTCGAGGTGCAAATGATATGGTTGAGTCAAACAAGGTCCAACTCAAGGCGCAAATTATAAGGCTTAGTCAAACGAAGACCGACTCGAGGTGCAAATGATATTGTTAAGTTAAACGAGGCCTGACTCGGGGCCTAATTGATAGGGGTCAGTCAAATGAGGCCCAACTCGAGCCGCAAATGATATAGTTAAGTCAATTGAGGCCCGACTCAAGGCGCAAAAATATGGGTGAGTAAAATGAGGCTTGACTCTAGACGCAAACAAATGGGTGAGTCAAAGAGGCCCGACTCGATGAACAAACATAGAGGTGAGTCAAACGAGGCCCGACTCGAGGCGCAAACACATGGGTGAGTCAAATGAGTCCTGACTTGAGGCGCAAATAATATGGTTGAGTCAAACGATGCTCAACTCAAGGTGCAAACGATAAGGGTGAGTCAAACGAGGCCCAACTCGGGGCGCAAACAACTTGGTTGAGTCAAAAGAGGCCCAACTTGAGGCGCAAATGATATGGCTTAGTTAAACGAGGCCTGACTCGAGGAATAAATATATGAGTGATTCAAACGAGGCCTGACTCGAGGTGCAAATCATAAGGGTGAGTCAAATGACGCCCAACTCGAGGCGCAAATGATATGGTTGAATCAAACAAGGCACGACTCGAGGCACAATTGATAAAGCTCAGCCAAACAAAGCCTGACTCGAGGCGCAAACATATGGGCAAGCCAAACAAGGCCCGACTCGAGGCACAACAACATACGTGAGTCAAACAAGTCCCAACTCGAGACACAAATAATAAGGTTAAGTCAAACGAGGCCCGACTCGAGGCACAAATGATATAATTGACTCAAAAGAGGCCCTACTCGAGGCGTAAATGATATGGCAAAGTTAAACGAGGACTGACTCGAGGCACAAATGATATGCGAGAGTCAAACAGGGCCCCACTCAAGGCCCAAACACATGGGTGACGGAAACGGGGCTCAACTCGAGGCACAAATGACTTGGTTAAGTCAAACAAGTCCCAACCCAAGGCGCAAATGATATGGCTGAGTCAAACAAGGCCAGACTCGAGGCGCAAACATATGGGTGAGTGAAACGAGGCCTAACTCGAGGCACAAATGATAAGGCTTAGTGAAACGAAGCCCGACTCAAGGTGCAAATGATATTGTTAAGTCAAACAAGGCCTGCCTCGGGACCCAATTGATAAGGGTCAGTCAAACGAGGCTCGACTCTAGGTGCAAACAAATGGGTGAGTCAAACGAGGCCCGACTCGATGTGCAAACATATGGTTGAGTCAAACGAGGCTTGACTCGATGTCGAAAGATATGGTTAAGTCAAACGAGGCCTGACTCACGGCAGAAATAATATGGTTGAGTCAAACGAGTCCCAACTCGAGGTGCAAATGATAAGGATGAGTCAAACGAGGCCCAACTCGAGGCACAAATGATATGGCTGAGTCAAACGAGGCCTAACTCGAGGCAAAAAACATATGGGTGAGTCAAACGAGGCCTGACTCGAGGCGCAAATGATATGGTTGAGTCAAATGAGGCCTAACTCAAGGTGCAAATTATAAGGCTTAGTCAAACAAAGACCGACTCGAGGCGCAAATGATATTATCAAGTCAAACGAGGCCTGACTCGGGGTCCAATTGATAGGGGTCAGTCAAACGAGGCCCAACTCGAGGCGCAAATGATATAATTATGTCAATTGAGGCCCGACTCAAGGCGCGAAAGATATGGGCGAGAAAATGAGGCCCGACTCTAGACGCAAGCAATTGGGTGAGTCAAATGAGGCCCGACTCAAGGCACAAACACATGGGTGAGTCAAACGAGCCCTGACTCGAGGCACAAATAATATGGTTGAGTCAAACGAGGCCCAACTCGAGGTGCAAATGATAAGAGTGAGTCAAATGACTCGAGGTGCGAAAGATATGGGTGAGAAAATGAGGCCCGACTCTAGACGCAAATAAATGGGAGAGTCAAATGAGGCCTGACACGATGCACAAACATAGAGGTGAGTCAAACGAGGCCCGACTCGAGGCGCAAACACATGGGTGAGTCAAATGAGTCTTGACTCAAGGCATAAATAATATGGTTGAGTCAAACGAGACCCAACTCGAGGCGCAAATGATAAGGCTTAGTCAACCGAAGCCCAACTCGAGGTGCAAATGATATTGCTGAGTCAAACGAGGCCCAACTCTAGGCGCAAACATATGGGTGAGTCAAATGAGGCTTGACTTATTGCTGAAACATATGGTGGAGTCAAACGAGCCCTGACTCGAGGCACAAATAATATGGTTGAGTCAAACGAGGCCCAAGTCGAGGTGCAAATGATAAGGATGAGTCAAACGAGGCCCAACTCGGGGTGCAAATGATCTGGTTGAGTCAAAAGAGGCCCAACTTGAGGCACAAATGATATGGCTGAGTCAAACGAGGCCTAACTCGAGGCAAAAACATATGGGTAAGTCAAACGAGGCTTGACTCGAGGGGCAAATGATTTGGTTGAGACAAACGAGGCCCAACTCAAGGCGCAAATTATAAGACTTAGTCAAACGAAGACTGACTCAAGGGCCCAATTGATAAGGGTCAGTCAAACGAGGCCCAACTCAAGGCGCAAATGATATAGTTGAGTCAATTGAGGCCCGACTCGAGGCGCGAAAGATAAGGGTGAGTAAAATGAGGCCCGACTCTAGACGCAAACAAATGGGTGAGTCAAATGAGGCCCGACTCAAGGTGCAAACACATGGGTGAGTCAAACGAGCCCTGACTCAAGGCGCAAATAATATGGTTGAGTCAAACGAGGCCCAACTCGAGGTGCAAACGATAAGGGTGAGTCAAACGAGGCCCAGCTCGAGGCGCAAATGATCTGGTTGAGTCAAAGGAGGCCCAACTCGAGGCGCAAATGATATGGCTTAGTCAAATGAGGCCTGACTCGAAGAATAAATATATGGGTGAGTCAAACGAGGCCCAACTCGAGGTGCAAATCATAAGGGTGAGTCAAACGAGGCCCGAATCGAGGCACAAATAAGATGGTTAAGTCAAACAAGGCACGACTCGAGGCACAATTGATAAGGCTCAGCCAAACAAAGCCTGACTCAAGGCACAAATGATATGGTTAGGTCAAACGAGGCCTGACTCAAGGCACAAATGATAAGGGTCAAACAAACGAGGCCTGACTCGACACACAAATGATATGGTTAAGTCAAATGAGGCCCGACTTGAGGCCTAAAAGATATGGGTGAGTGAAATGAGGCCCAACTCGAGGTGCAAACATATGGGCAAGCCAAACAAGGCCCGACTCAAGGCACAACAACATACGTGAGTCAAACAAGTCCCAACTCGAGGTGCAAATGATAAGGTTGAGTCAAACGAGGCCCGACTTGAGGCACAAATGATATTAGTGCATCACACAAGGCCCGACTCGAGGCACAAATTATATGGTTGACTCAAAAGAGGCCCTACTCGAGGTGTAAATGATATAGCAAAGTCAAACGAGGCCTGACTCAAGGCACAAATAATATGCGAGAGACAAACAGGGCCCCACTCAAGGCCCAAACACATGGGTGAGTGAAATGGGGCCTAACTCGAGGCACAAATGATTTGGTTAAGTCAAACAAGTCCTAACTCAGGACGCAAATGATATGCGTGAGTCAAACAAGGCCAGACTCGACGCGCAAACATATGGGTGAGTCAAACGAGGCCCAACTCAAGGCGAAAATGATAAGGCTCACTCAAACAAAGCCGACTCAAGGTGTAAATGATATTGTTAAGTCAAACGAGGCCTGACTCGGGGCCCAATTGATAAGGGTCAGTCAAATGAGGCCCAACTCTAGGCGCAAACAAATGGGTGAGTCAAACGAGGCCTGACTCTAGGCGCAAACAAATGGCTGAGTCAAACGAGGCCCGACTCAATGTGCAAACATATGGTTGAGTCAAACGAGGTTTGACTCGATGCCAAAACATATGGTTGAGTCAAACGAGGCCTGACTCGAGGCGCAAACATACAGGTGAGTCAAACGAGGCCCGACTCGAGGCGCAAACACATGGGTGAGTCAAATGAGGCCTGACTCGAGGTAGAAATAATATGGTTGAGTCAAACGAGGCCCAACTCGAGGTGTAAATGATAAGGATGAGTCAAACGAGGCCCAACTCAGGGCGCAAATGATTTGGTTGAGTCAAAAGAGGTCCAACTCGAGGCACAAATGATATGGCTGAGTCAAACGAGGCCTAACTCGAGGCAAAAACATATGGGTGAGTCAAACGAGGCCTGACTCGAGGTGCAAATGATATGGTTGAGTCAAACGAGGCCCAACTCAAGGCGCAAATTATAAGGCTTAGTCAAACGAAGACCGACTCATGGCGCAAATGATATTATCAAGTCAAACGAGGCCTGACTCGGGGCCCAATTGATAGGGGTTAGTCAAATGAGGCCCAACTTGAGGCACAAATGATATAGTTGAGTCAATTGAGACCCGACTCGAGGCGCAAAAGATATGGGTGAGAAAATGAGGCCCGACTCTAGACGCAAACTAATGGGAGAGTCAAATGAGGCCCGACTCGAGGCGCAAAAGATATGGGTGAGAAAATGAGGCCCGACTCTAGACGCAAACAAATGGAAGAGTCAAATAAGGCCCGACTCAATGCACAAACATAGAGGTGAGTCAAACGAGGCCCGACTCAAGGCGCAAACACATGGGTGAGTCAAACGGGTCTTGACTCAAGGACAAAAATATGGTTGGGTCAAATGTGGCCCAACTCGAGGTACAAATGATAAGGGTGAGTCAAACAAGGCCCAACTCAGGGCGGAAACGATCTGGTTGAGTCAAAAGAGGCCCAACTCGAGGCGCAAATGATATGGCTTAGTCAAACGAGGCCTGACTCGAGGAATAAATATATGGGTGAGTCAAACGAGGCCCAGCTCGAGGTGCAAATGACATGGTTGAGTCAAGCAAGGCATGACTCGAGGCACAAATGCTAAGGCTCAGTGAAACGAAGCTTGACACGGGGCGCAAATGATTTGGTTGAGTCAAACGAGGCCTAACTTGTGGCACAAATGATATGCGAGAGTCAAACAGGGCCCCACTCAAGGCGCAAACACATGGGTGAGTGAAACAGGGCCTAACTCGAGGTGGAAAATGATATGGGTGAGTCAAATGAGACCGGACTCTAGGCGCAAACATATGGGTGAGTCAAACGAGGCCTAACTCTAGATGCAAATGATATGGTTGAGTCAAACGAGGCCCAACTCGAGGCGCAAAGGATAAGGCTTAGTCAAACGAGGCCCGACTTGAGGCGCAATGGATAAGGCTTAGTCAAACAAAGCCCGACTCAAGGCACAAATGATATTGTTGTGTCAAACGAGGCCTGACTCGGGGCCTAATTGATAAGGGTCAGTCAAACGAGGCCTGACACGAGGCGCAAATGATATGGTTGAGTCAAATAAGGCCCGACCTGAGGCGCAAAAGATATGGGTGAGTCAAATGAGGCCTGACTCTAGGCACAAACAAATGGGTGAGTCAAATGAGGCCCGACTCGATGCGCAAACATATGGGTGAGTCAAACGATGCCGAAACATATGGTTGAGTCAAATGAGGCTTGACTCGAGGCGCAAACATATAGGTGAGTCAAACGAGGACCAACTTGAGGCGCAAACACATGGATGAGTCAAATGAAGCCTGACTTGAGGCACAAATAATATGGTTGAGTCAAATGAGGCCCAACTTGAGGTGCCAATGATAAGAGTGAGTCAAACGAGGCCCGACTCTGGACGCAAATGATCTGGTTGAGTCAAAAGAGGCCCAACTCGAGGCACAAATGATATGGCTAAGTCAAACGAGGCTTGACTCGAGGTGCAAAAGATATGGTTGAGTCAAACAAGGCCCAACTCGAGGCGCAAATGATAAGGCTTAGTCTAACGAAACCTAACTCAAGGCGCAAATGATTTTGTTGAGTCAAATGAGGCCTAGCTGGAGGCGCAAACACATGGGTGAGTCAAACGAGGCCTGACTCTAGGCACAAATAATATGGTTGAGTCAAACGAGGCCCGACCCAAGGTGCAAACACATGGGTGAGTCAAAAGAGGCCCAACTTGAGGCAGAAATAATATGGCTGAGTTAAACGAGACCTAACTCGAGGCGCAAACATATGGGTGAGTCAAACGAGTCCTGACTCGAGGCGCAAATGATATGGTTGAGCCAAACGAGGCCTAACTCGAGGCACAAATTATAAGGCTTAGTCAAACGAAGACCAACTCGAGCCGCAAATGATATTGTTGAGTTAAATGAGGCCTGACTCGGGATCCAATTGATAGGGGTTTGTCAAACGAGGCGTGACTCAAGGTGTAAATGATATGGTTGAGTCAATTGAGGCCTGACTCGAGGCACAAAAGATATGGGTGAGTCAAATGAGGACTGACTCTAGACGCAAACAAATGGGTAAGACAAAGGAGGCCCAACTCGATGCACAAACATATAGGTGAGTCAAACAAGGCCCGACTCAAGGCGCAAACACATGGGTGAGTCAAACAAGTCCTGTCTCGAGGCACAAATAATATGGTTGAGTCAAACGAGGCCCAACTCGAGGTGCAAATGATAAGGGTGAGTTAAACGAGGCCCAACTAGGAGCGTAAATCATCTGGTTGAGTCAAAAGAGGCTCAACTTGAGGTGCAAATGATATAGTTAAGTCAAATGAGGCCTGACTCGAGGAATAAATATATGGTTGAGTCAAACAACCCCAAACTCGAGGTGTAAACATATGGGTGAGTCAAACGAGGCTCGAATCAAGGAGCAAATGATATGGTTGAGTCAAATGAGGCATGACTCGAGGCACAAATGCTAAGGCTCAGTCAAACAAAGCCTGACTCAAGGTGCAAATGATATGGTTGAGTCAAACAAGGCTTGACTCGTGGCGCAAATGATGAGGGTCAATCAAACAAGGCCCGACTCGAGGCGCAAATGATATGGTTGAGTCAAACGAGGCCCGACTCAAGGCGCAAACACATGGGTGAGTCAAACGAGGTGCAATTGATATGGTTGAGTCAAATGAGGCATGACTTAAGGTGCAAATGATGTGGTTGAGTCAAATGAGGACCGACTCGAGGTGCAAATGATATGATTAAGTCAAACGAGGCCCGACTCGAGGTGCAAATAATGTGGTTGAGTCAAACAAGGCCCATCTCGAGGTGCAAACATATGTGTAAGTCAAACAAGACCCGACTCGAGGCACAAATGATATGTTTGAGTCAAACGAGGCCTGGCTCGAGGCACAAATGGTGTGGTTGAGTGAAACGAGGCCTTTCTAAAGGTGCAAACATATGTGTAAGTCAAATAAGGACTAACTCGAGGTGCAAATGATATGGCTGAGTGAAACAAGGTCTAACTCGAGCTGCAAACATATGGGTGATTCAAACGAGGCCTGACAGGAGGCCCAAACATATGGTTGAGTCAAACGAGGCCTGACTCGAGGCACAAACATTAGGGTGAGTGAAACGAGCACCGACTCAAGACGCAAATGATATGGTTGAGTTAAATGAGGCCTGACTCGAGGCGCAAACAGATGGATGAGTCAAACGAGGCCTAACTTTAGGCGCAAATACTATGGTTGAGTCAAACGAGGCTCAACTCGAGGTGCAAATGATAAGGGAGAGTTAAACGAGGCCCGACTTGAGGTGCAAATGATATGGTTGAGTCAAACGAGGCACAACTTGAGGCACAATTGATAAGGCTCAATCAAATGAAGCCTGACTCGAGGCACAAATAATATGGTTGAGTCAAATGAGTGGCCTGACTTGGGGCGCAAATGATAAGGGTCAATCAAATGAGGCTCGACTCAAGGCATAAACACATGGGTGAGCCAAACGAGTCCCAACTCGTGGCCAAATAATAAGGGTGAGTCAAACGAGGCCTGACTTGAGGTGCAACTGATATTAGTGCGTCAAACGAGGCCCGACTCGAGGCACAAATGATATGGTTAACTCAAAAGAGGCCTACTAGAGGCGCAAATGATATGGTTGAGTCAAACGAGACCTAACTCGAGGCACAAATATATGCGAGAGACAAACGAGACCGCACTCAAAGCACAAACACATGGGTGAGTGAAACGGGGCCTAACTCGAGGCACAAATGATTTGGTTAAGTCAAACGAGGCTCGACTCAAGGTGCAAATGATATGGGTAAGTCCTGACTCGAGGTGCAAATGATATGGTTGAGTCAAACGAGGCCTGACTCGAGGCACAAATGATAAGGATTAGTCAAACAAAGCCCGACTCGAGGCGCAAATGATATTGTTGAGTCAAATGAGGCCCCACTCGGGGCCCAATTAATAAGGGTCAGTCAAATGAGGCCCGACTCAAGGCACAAATTATATGCATGAGTCAAATGAGGCCCGACTCGAGGAACAAACGATATGGGTGAGTCAAATAAGGCCTGACTCTAGGCGCAACGAATGGGTCAGTCAAACGTGGCCTGACTCGAGGCGCAAACATATGGTTGAGTCAAACGAGTCCTAACTTGATGCTGAAACTTATAGTTGAGTCAAACAAGGCCTGACTCAAGGCGCAAACATATGGGTGAGTCAAATAAGGCCAAACTCGAGGTGCAAACACATGGGTGAGTCAAACGAGGCCTGACTCGGTGCGCAAATGATATCGATGAGTCAAACAAGGCCGGACTCGAGGCACAAATGATCTGGTAGAGTCAAAAGAGGCCCGACTCAAGGCACAAATGATATGTTTGAGTCAAACGAGGCCTGACGCGAGGAGTAAACATATGGGTGAGTCAAACGAGGCCCAACTCATGGTGCAAATGATACGGTTAAGTCAAACGAGCCCCAACTCAAGGCGTAAACATATGGGTGAGTCAAACAAGGCATGACTCGAGGCACAATTGCTAAGGCTCAGTCAAATGAAGCCGGACTCAAGGCATAAATGATATAGTTGAGTCAAATGAGGCTTGACTCGGGGTGCAAATGATAAGGGTGAATCAAACGAGGCCCGACTCAAGGCGCAAATGATATGGTTGAGTCAAACGAGGTCTTACTTGAGGTACAAACGATAAGGCTCAGTCAAATGACAGCCGACTCGAGGCGTAAATCATATTTTTGAGCCAAACGAGGCCCAACTCGAGGTGCAAATGATAAGGCTTAGTCGAATGAAACCCGCCTCGAGGTGGAAATGATATTGTTGATTCAAACGAGGATCGACTCAAGGCCCAAGTGATAAGGGTCAGTTAAACGAGGCCTGACTCGAGACGCAAATGATATGGTTGAGTCAAACAAGACCTGACTCAAGGCGCAAACACATGGGTGAGTCAAACGAGGTGCAATTGATATGGTTGAGTCAAACAAGGCACGACTTAAGGTGCAAATGATGTGGTTGAGTCAAATGAGGACTGACTCGAGGTGCAAATGATATGATTGAGTCAAACGAGGCCCGACTCATGGTGCAAATAATGTGGTTGAGTCAAACAAGGCCCATCTCGAGGTGCAAACATATGTGTAAGTCAAACAAGACCCGACTCGAGGCGCAAATGATATGTTTGAGTTAAACGAGGCCCAGCTCGAGGCACAAATGGTGTGGTTGAGTCAAATGAGGCCTTTTTAAAGGTGCAAACATATGTGTAAGTCAAACAAGAACCAACTCGAGGTGCAAATGATATGGCTGAGTGAAATGAGGTCTGACTCGAGCTGCAAACATATGGTGATTCAAACGAGGCTCGACAGGCGGCCCAAACATATGGTTGAGTCAAACGAGGCCTGACTCGAGGCACAAACATTAGGGTGAGTGAAATGAGCACCGACTCGAGTAGCAAATGATATGTTTAAGTTAAATGAGGCCTGACTCGAGGTGGAAACAGATGGATGAGTCAAACGAGGCCTAACTTTAGGCAAAAATACTATGGTTGAGTCAAACGAGGCCCAACTCGAGGTGCAAATGATAAGGGTGAGTTAAACGAGGCCCGACTCGAGGTGCAAATGATATGGTTGAGTCAAACGAGGCATGACTTGAGGCACAATTGATAAGGCTCAATCAAACGAAGCTTGACTCGAGGCACAAATAATATGGTTGAGTCAAATGAGGCCTGACTCAGGGCACAAATGATAAGGGTCAATCAAATAAGGCCCGACTCGAGGCACAAGCACATGGGTGAGCCAAACGAGTCCCAACTCGTGGCGCAAATAATAAGGGTGAGTCAAACGAGGCCTGACTTGAGGCACAAAACAAGGCCCGAGTCGAGGCACAATTGATATGGTTAACTCAAAAGAGGCCTACTAAAGGCGCAAATGATATGGTTGAGTCAAACGAGGCCTAACTCGAGGCACAAATATATGCGAGAGACAAACGAGACCCCACTCAAAGCGCAAACACATGGGTGAGTGAAACGGGGCCCAACTCGAGGCACAAATGATTTGGTTAAGTCAAATGAGGCCTGACTCAAGGCGCAAATGATATGGGTAAGTCCTGACTCGAGGCGCAAATGATATGGTTGAGTCAAACGAGGCCTGACTCGTGGCACAAATGATAAGGATTAGTCAAACAAAGCCCGACTCGAGGCGCAAATGATATTGTTGAGTCAAATGAGGCCCCACTTGGGGCCCAATTAATAAGGGTCAGTCAAACGAGGCCTGACTCAAGGCACAAATAATATGCATGAGTCAAATGAGGCCCGACTCGAGGAACAAACGATATGGGTGAGTCAAATAAGGCCTGACTCTAGGCGCAACAAATGGATCAGTCCAACGTGGCATGACTCGAGGCACAAACATATGGGTGTGTCAAACGAGTCCTGACTTGATGCTAAAACTTATAGTTGAGTCAAACAAGGCCTGACTCGAGGCGCAAACATATGGGTGAGTCAAATAAGGCCGAACTCGAGGCGCAAACACATGGGTGAGTTAAATGAGGCCTGACTCGAGGCATAAATAATATGGGTGAGTTAAACGAGGTCCAACTCGAGGTGCAAATGATAAGGGTGAGTCAAATGAGGCCCGACTCGGTGCGCAAATGATATCGGTGAGTCAAACAAGGCCGGACTCGAGGCGCAAATGATCTGGTTGAGTCAAAAGAGGCCCGACTCGAGGTACAAATGATATGGCTGAGTCAAACGAGGCCTGACACGAGGAGTAAACATATGGGTAAGTCAAACGAGGCCTAACTCATGGTGCAAATGATACGGTTAAGTCAAACGAGCCCCAACTCTAGGCGTAAACATATGGGTGAGTCAAACAAGGCATGACTCGAGGCACAATTGCTAAGGTTCAGTCAAATGAAGCTAGACTCAAGGCATAAATGATATAGTTGAGTCAAACGAGGCTTGACTCGGGGTGCAAATGATAAGGGTGAATCAAACGAGACTCGACTCAAGGCGCAAATGATATGGTTGAGTCAAACGAGGTCCTACTCGAGGTACAAACGATAAGGCTCAGTCAAATGATAGCTGACTCGAGGCGTAAATCATATTGTTGAGCCAAACGAGGCCTGACTCGAGGTGCAAATGATAAGGTTTAGTCGAATGAAACCCGCCTCGAGGTGCAAATGATATTGTTGAGTCAAACGAGATTAACTCAAGGCCCAAATGATAAGGGTTAGTCAAATAAGGCCTGACTCGAGGCGCAAACATATGGGTGAGTCAAACGAGGTGCAATTGATATGGTTGAGTCAAATGAGGCACGACTCAAGGTGCAAATGATGTGGTTGAGTCAAATAAGGACTGACTTGAGGTGCAAATGATATGATTGAGTCAAACGAGGCCCAACTCGAGGTGCAAATAATGTGGTTGAGTCAAACAATGCCCATCTCGAGGTGCAAACATATGTGTAAGTCAAACAAGACCCGACTCGAGATGCAAATGATATGTTTGAGTTAAACAAGGACCGGCTCAAGGCACAAATGGTGTGGTTGAGTCAAACGAGGCCTTTCTAAAGGTGCAAACATATGTGTAAGTCAAACAAGGACTAACTCAAGATGCAAATGATATGGCTGAGTGAAACAAGGTCTGACTCGAGCTGTAAACATATGGGTGATTCAAACGAGGATCGACAGGAGGCCTAAACATATGGTTGAGTCAAACAAGGCCTGACTCGAGGCACAAACATTAGGGTGAGTGAAACGAGCACCGACTCGAGGCGCAAATGATATGGTTGAGTTAAATGAGGCCTAACTCGAGGCGCAAATAGATGGATGAGTCAAACGAGGCCTAACTTTAGGCACAAATACTATGGTTGAGTCAAACTAGGCCCAACTCGAGGTGCAAATGATAAGGGTGAGTTAAATGAGGCCTAACTCAAGGTGCAAATGATATGGTTGAGTCAAACGAGGTACGACTTGAGGCACAATTGATAAGGCTCAATCAAACGAAGCTTGACTCGAGGCACAAATAATATGGATGAGTCAAATGAGGCCTGACTCGGGGCACAAATGATAAGGGTCAATCAAATAAGGCCCGACTCAAGGCACAAACACATGGGTGAGCCAAACGAGTCCCAACTCGTGGCACAAATAATAAGGGTGAGTCAAACGAGGCCTGACTTGAGGCGCAACTGATATCAGTGCATCAAACGAGGCCCGACTCGAGGCACAAATGATATGGTTGACTCAAAAGAGGCCTACTAGAGGCACAAATGATATGGTTGAGTCAAACGAGGCCTAACTCAATGCACAAATATATGCGAGAGACAAACAAGACCACACTCAAAGTGCAAACACATGGGTGAGTGAAACGGGGCCCAACTCGAGGCACAAATGATTTGGTTAAGTCAAACGAGGCCTGACTTAAGGCGCAAATGATATGGGTAAGTCCTGACTCGAGACGCAAATGATATGGTTGAGTCAAACGAGGCCTGACTCGAGGGACAAATGATAAGGATTAGTCAAACAAAGCCCGACTCAAGGTGCAAATGATATTGTTGAGTCAAATGAGGCCCCACTCGGGGCCCAATTAATAAGGGTCAGTCAAACGAGGCCTGACTCGAATCGCAAATGATATCAGTGCGTCAAACAAGGCCCGACTCGAGGTGCAAATAATATGGTTGAGTCAAAAGAGGGCCAACTAGGGGTGCAAATGATATTGCTAAGTCAAACGAGGCTTGACTCGAGGCACAAACATATGGGTGAGTCAAACGAGGCCCGACTCAAGGCGCAAACACATGGTTGAGTCAAACGACACCCAAATCGATGCACAAAAGATATGGTTGTGTCAAATGAGCCCCGACTCGAGGCATAAACCTATGGGTGAGTCAAATGAGGCCCGACTCAGGGTGCAAATGATATGGTTGAGTCAAACGAGGTCCTACTTGAGGTACAAACGATAAGGGTCAGTCAAACGACAGCCGACTCGAGGCGTAAATCATATTGTTGAGTCAAACGAGGCCTGACTCGAGGTGCAAATGATAACGCTTAGTCAAATGAAACCCGCCTCGAGGTGCAAATGATATTGTTGAGTCAAACGAGGATCGACTCGGGGCCTAAATGATAAGGGTCAGTCAAATGAGGCCTAACTCATGCCGCAAATGATTGGTTGAGTCAAACAAGGCCCAACTCGAGGCGCAAATGATATGGGTGAGTCAAACGAGGCCCGACTCGAGGGGCAAACATATGGGTGAGTTAAATGAGGCCTGACTCGAGGCGCAAATGATGTGGTTGAGTTAAATGAGGCCTAACTCGAAGTGCAAATGATGAGGCTTAGTCAAACGAAGCCCGACTCGAGGCACAAATGATATGGTTGAGTTAAACGAGGCATGACTCAAGGTGCAAATGATGTGGTTGAGTCAAATGAGGCATAACTCAAGGTGCAGATGATATGGTTGAGTCAAACGTGGCCCAACTCGAGGCGCAAATGATAAGGCTTAGTCAAACGAATCCCGACTCGGGTCACAAATGATATGGTTGAGTCAAACGAGGCACAACTCAAGGTACAAATGATGTGGTTGAGTCAAACGCGGCCCGACTCAAGGTGCAAATGATATGGTTGTGTCAAATGAGGCCCGACTCGAGGCACAAATGATAAGGCTCAGTCAAACGAAGCCAAACTCATAGCACAAACAAATGGGTAAGTGAAACGCAGACTGACTCAAGGCGTAGATGATATGGCTGAGTAGAACAAGGCCTGACTCGAGGTGCAAACATATGGGTGAGTCAAACGTGGCCTAACTTGAGGTGCAAATAATATGGTTGAGTCAAACGAGGCCCAACTTGAGGTGTAAATGATAAGGGCGAGTATAACGAGGCCCACCTCGAGGAGCAAATGATATGCTTGAGTCAAACGAGGCATGACTTGAGGTGCAAATGATGTGGTTGAGTCAAACGAGGACCGACTCGAGGTGCAAATGACATAGTTGAGTCAAACAAGGCCTGACTCGAGGCACAAATAATGTGGTTGAGTCAAATGAGGGCCATCTCGAGGTGCAAACATATGTGTAAGTGAAACGAGTCCCGACTCAAAGAGCAAATAATTTGGTTGACTCAAACGAGGCCCAACTCGAGGCACAAATGATGTGGCTGAGTCAAACGAGGCCTTTCTCGAGGTGCAAGCATATGTGTAAGTTAAACGAGGCCCACCTTGAGGTGCAAATGATATGGTTAAGTGAAATGAGGCCCGACTTGAGGTGCAAATGACATGGGTGAGTCAAACGAGGCCCAACTCGACACGCAAACATATGGGCGAGTGAAATGAGGTCCGACACGAGGCCAAAACATATGGGTGAGTGAAATGAGGCTCGACTCAAGGCACAATCATATGGACGAGTCAAACGATGCTTGACTCAAGGCACAATCATATGGACGAGTCAAACGATGCCTGACTCGAGGCGCAACCATATGGGTGAGAGAAATGAGGCCCGTCTCGAGGCGTAGATGATATGGTAAAGTTAAACGAGGCCAGACTCGAGGTGCAAACACATGGCTGAGTCAAACGAGGCCCGACTCATGGGAAAATTGATATGGTAAAGTTAAATGAGGCCTGACTCGAGGGGCAAACACATGGGTGAGTCAAATGAGGCCTAACTTTAGGCACAAATAATATGGTTGAGTGAAACGAGGCCCAACTCGAGGAACAAATGATAAGCATGAGTCAAACGAGGTGCAAATGATATCAGTGAGTCAAATGAGGCTTGACTCAAGGCACAAATGATATGGGTGAGTCAAACGAGGCCCCACTTAAGGCGTAAACACATGGGTGAGTGAAACGAGGCCCAACTCAAGGCGCAAATGATGTGGTTGAGTTAAATGAGGCCTGACTCGAGGCGCAAACACATGGGTGAGTCAAACGAGGCCTAACTTGAGGCGCAAATAAAATGGTTGAGTCAAATGAGGCCCAACTCGAGGTGCAAATGATAAGCACGAGTCAAACAAGGCCCGACTCGAGGGGTAGATGATATGGTTGAGTTAAACGAGACCTGATTTGAGGCATAAACTTATGGGTGAGTTAAACGAGGCCCGACAGGAGGCAGAAATGATATGGTTGAGTCAAACGAGCCTTGATTCGTGGCGTAAACATATGATTGAGTGAAACGAGGCTCGACTTGAGGCGCAAATGATACGTTTGAGTCAAACGAGGCCTAACTCGAGGCACAAATGATAAGGCTCAGTTAAACGAGGCCCGACTCGAGGTGTAAATGATATGGTTGAGACAAACGAGGCACGTCTCAGGGCACAAATGATAAGGATCAGTCAAACGAGGCCCGACTCGAGTCGCAAATGATATAGGTGCATCAAACAAGGCCCGACTCGAGGTGCAAATGATATGGTTGAGTCAAAAGAGGGCTAACTAGGGGTGCAAATGATATTGCTAACTCAAACGAGGCTTGACTCGAGGTGCAAACATATGGGTGAGTCAAACGAGGCCCAACTCGAGGCGCAAACACATGGTTGAGTCAAACGACACCCAAATCGATGCACAAAATATATGGTTGAGTCAAACGAGCCCCGACTCAAGGCATAAACCTATGGGTGAGTCAAACGAGGCCCGACTCGAGACGCAAATGATATGGTTGAACCAAACGAGGTCCTACTTGAGGTACAAACGATAATGGTCTGTCAAACGATAGCCGACTCGAGGCGTAAATCATATTGTTGAGTCAAACGATGCCTGACTCGAGGTGCAAATGATAAGGCTTAGTCAAACGAAACCCACCTCGAGGCGCAAATGATATTGTTGAGTCAAACGAGGATCAACTCGAGGCCCAAATGATAAGGGTCAGTGAAACGAGGCCTAACTCATGGCGCAAATGATTTGGGTGAGTCAGGCAAGGCCTAACTCGAGGCGCAAATGATATGGGTAAGTCAAACGAGGCCCGACTCGAGGGGCAAACATATGGGTGAGTTAAACGAGGCTCGACTCGAGGCACAGATGATATGGTTGAGTTAAATGAGGCCTAACTCGAGGCGCAAATGATGAGGCGTAGTCAAACGAAGCCCGACTCGAGGCACAAATGATATGGTTGAGTCAAACAAGGCACGACTCAAGGTGCAAATGATGTGGTTGAGTGAAATGAGGCACGACTCGAGGTGCAGATGATATGGTTGAGTCAAACATGGCCTAACTCGAGGCACAAATGATAAGGCTTAGTCAAACAAAGCCCAACTCAGGGCACAAATGATATGGTTGAGTCAAATCAGGCACGACTCAAGGTGCAAATGATGTGGTTGAGTCAAACGAGGCCCAGCTCAAGGTGCAAGTGATATGGTTGTGTCAAACGAAATGAAACTCAAGGCACAAACATATGGGTAAGTGAAACGCAGCCCAACTCAAGGCGCAGATGATATGGCTGAGTAGAACGAGGCTTGACTCGAGGCACAAACATATGGGTGAGTCAAACGAGGCCTAACTTGAGGTGCAAATAATATGGTTGAGTCAAACGAGGCCCAACTTGAGGTGTAAATGATAAGGGCAAGTATAATGAGGCCCACCTCGAGGTGCAAATGATATGGTTGAGTCAAACGAGGCATGACTCGAGGTACAAATGATGTGGTTGAGTCAAACAAGGACCGACTCGAGGTGCAAATGATATGGTTGAGTCAAACGAGGCCTGACTCAAGGCACAAATAATGTGGTTGAATCAAATGAGGGCCATCTCGAGGTGCAAACATATGTGTAAGTGAAACGAGTCCTGACTCCAAGAGCAAATGATATGGTTGACTTAAACGAGGCCCGACTCGAGGCGTAAATGATGTGGCTGAGTCAAATGAGGCCTTTCTCGAGGTACAAGCATATGTATAAGTCAAACGAGGCCCGCCTCGAGGTGTAAATGATATGGTTGAGTGAAATGAGGCCCGACTTGAAGTGCAAATGATATGGGTGAGTCAAACGAGGCCTGACTCGACACGCAAACATATGGTCGAGTGAAACGAGGTCTGACACGAGTTCAAAACATATGGGTGAGTCAAACGAGGCCTGACTCAAGGCACAATCATATGGACGAGTCAAACGAAGCCCGACTCGAGGAGCAACTGTATGGGTGAGGGAAATGAGGCCTGTCTCGAGGCACAGATGATATGGTAAAGTTAAACGAGGCCAGACTCAAGGCACAAACACATGGGTGGGTCAAACAAGGCCTAACGTTTGGTGCAAATAATATGGTTGAGTCAAACGAGGCCCAACTCGAGGTACAAATGATAAGGTTGAGTCAAACGAGGTGCAAATGATATCAGTGAGTCAAACGAGGCTTGACTCGAGGCACAAATGATATGGGTGAGTCAAACGAGGCCCCACTTAAGGCGCAAACACATGGGTGAGTGAAACGAGGCCCAACTCAAAGCGCAGATGATGTGGTTGAGTTAAATGAGGCCTGACTCGAGGCATAAACACATGGGTGAGTCAAACGAGGCCTAACTTGAGGCGCAAATAAAATGGTTGAGTCAAATGAAGCCCAACTCGATATGCAAATGATAAGCGTGAGTCAAACAAGTCCCAACTCGAGGGGTAGATGATATGATTGAGTTAAATGAGGCCTAACTCGAGGCGTAAACATATGGGTGAGTTAAACGAGGCCCGACAGGAGGCACAAATTATATGGTTAAGTCAAACGAGCCTTGCCTCGTGGCGTAAACATATGGGTGAGTCAAACGAGACCCGACTCAAGGTGCAACTGATACAGTTGAGTCAAACGAGGCCCGACTCGAGGCACAAATGATAAGGCTCAGTCAAACGAAGCCCGACTCGAGGTGTAAATAATATGGTTGAGACAAACGAGGCCCGTCTCAGGGCACAAATGATAAGTATCAGTCAAACGAGGCCCGACTCAAGTCGTAAATGATATCGGTGCATCAAACAAGGCCCAACTCGAGGTGCAAATGATATGGTTGAGTCAAAAGAGGGCCAACTAGGGGTGCAAATGATATTGCTAAGTCAAATGAGGCTTGACTCGAGGCGTAAACATATGGGTGAGTCAAACAAGGCCTGACTCGTGGGAAAATTGATATGGTAAAGTTAAATGAGGCCTGACTCGAGGGGCAAACACATGGGTGAGTCAAACGAGGCCTAACTTTAGGCGCAAATAATATGGTTGAGTCAAATGAGGCCCAACTCGAGGTACAAATGATAAGCGTGAGTCAAACAAGGTGCAAATGATATCAGTGAGTCAAACGAGGCTTAACTCGAGGCACAAATGATACGGGTGAGTCAAACAAGGCCCCACTTAAGGCGCAAATAGATGGGTGAGTGAAACGAGCCCCAACTCAAAGTGTAGATGATGTGGTTGAGTTAAATGAGGCCTGACTCGAGGCACAAACACATGGGTGACTCAAACGAGGCCTAACTTGAGGCGCAAATAAAATGGTTGAGTCAAATGAGGCCTAACTCGAGGTGCAAATGATAAGCGTGGGTCAAACAAATCCTGACTCGAGGGGTAGATGATATGGTTGAGTTAAACGAGGCCTGACTCAAGGCATAAACATATGGGTGAGTTAAACGAGGCCCGACAGTAGGCACAAATGATATGGTTAAGTCAAACGAGCCTTGACTCGTGGCGTAAACATATGGGTGAGTCAAACAAGACCCGACTCGAGGTGCAACTGATACGGTTAAGTCAAACAAGGCCCGACTTGAGGCACAAACGATAAGGCTCAGTCAAACAAAGCCCGACTCGAGGTGTAAATGATATGGTTGAGACAAACAAGGCCCGTCTCGGGCGCAAATGATAAGGATCAGTCAAACGAGGCCCAACTCAAGTCACAAATGATATCGGTGCGTCAAACAAGGCCCGACTCAAGGTGCAAATGATATGGTTGAGTCAAAAGAGGGCCAACTAGGGGTGCAAATGATATTGCTAAGTCAAATGAGGCTTGACTCGAGGCGCAAACATATGGGTGAGTCAAACGAGGCCTGACTCAAGGCGTAAACACATGGTTGAGTCAAATGACACCCAAATCGATGCACAAAAGATATGGTTGAGTCAAACGAGCCCCGACTCGAGGCATAAACCTATGGGTGAGTCAAACAAGACTCCACTCAGGGCGCAAATGATATGGTTGAGTCAAACAGGGTCCTACTTGAGGTATAAATGATAAGGGCCAGTCAAACGATAGCCGACTCAAGGCGTAAATCATATTGTTGAGTCAAACGAGGCCTAACTCGAGGTGGAAATGATAAGGCTTAGTCAAACGAAACCCGCCTCAAGGCGCAAATGATATTGTTGAGTCAAACAAGGATCAACTCGGGACCCAAATGATAAGGGTCAGTCAAACGAGGCCTAACTCAAGGCGCAAATGATTTGGTTGAGTCAAACATGGTCCAACTCAAGGCGCAAATGATATGGGTGAGTCAAACAAGGCCTGACTAGAGGTGCAAATATATGGGTGAGTCAAACGAGGCCCGACTTGAGGCACAAATATTTGGGTGTGTCAAACGAGGCCTGACTCGAGGCGCAGATGATGTGGTTGAGTTAAATGAGGCCTAACTCAAGGCGCAAACACATGGGTGAGTCAAACGAGGCCTAACTTGAGGCGCAAATAATATGGTTGAGTCAAACGAGGCCTAACTTGAGGTGCAAATGATATGGTTGAGTCAAACGAGGTATGACTCAAGGTGCAAATGATGTGGTTGAGTGAAACAAGGACCGACTTGAAGCGCAAACGATATGGTTGAGTCAAACGACACCCGCCTCGAGACGTAAATGATGTGGATGACTCAAACAAGGCCCGACTTAAGGTGCAAATGATATGGTTGAGTGAAATGACGCCTGACTTGAGGCACAAATGAGATGGGTGAGTCAAACAAGGCCCGACTCGATGCGCAAACATATGGGTGAGTGAGTGAAACGAGGTCCGACTCAAGGTGCAAACATATAGGTGAGTGGAATGAGGCCTGACTCGAGGCACAGATGGTATGGTTAAGTTAAACGAGGCCTAACTTGAGGTGCAAACACATGGGTGAGTCAAACGAGGCCTCACTTTAGGTGCAAATAATATGGTTGAGTCAAACGAGGCCCAATTGAGGTGTAAATGATAAGGGTGAGTCCAATGAGCCCCGACTCGAGGCACAAATGATATGTTTCAGTCAAACGAGGCACAACTCGAGGCACAATTGATAAGGCTCAGTCAAACGAAGCCTGACCCGAGGCGCAAATGGTATGGTTAAGTCAAACAAGGCCCGACTCGGGGCACAAATGATATGGTTGAGTCAAACGACGCCCCACTCGAGGCGCAAAAGGCATGGGCAAGTTAAACGAGGCTCGACTTGAGGCGTAAACATATGTACGAGTCAAATGAGGCCCGACTCGAGGCACAAAGACATGGGTGAGTCAAACCAGGCCCAAGTTGAGGCACAAATGATAAGGTTGAGTCAAACGAGGCCTGACTCGAGGTGCAAATGATATCGATGAGTCAAATGAGGCCCAACTCGAGGCACAAATGATATGGGTAAGTCAAACAAGGCCCCACTCAAGGCGCAAACACATGGGTGAGTTAAACAAGACCCAACTCGAGGCGCAAATGATTTGGTTAAGTCAAAGAAGGCCCAAGTTGAAGCGCAAACATATGGGTGAGTCAAACGAGGCCTGACTCAAGGCAAAATGATATGGTTGAGTTAAACGAGGCCTGACTTGAGGTGCAAACACACAAACGAGTCAAACGAGGACTAACTTGAGGCGCAAATAATATGGTTGAGTTAAACGAGGCCCGACTCGAGGTGCAAATGATAAGGGTGAGTCAAACGAGGCCCACCTTGAGGCACAAAAGATATGGTTGAGTCAAACAAGGCATGACTTGAGGTGCAAATAATGTGGTTGAGTCAAACGAGGACCAACTCGAAGTGCAAATGATATGGTTGAGTCAAATGAGGCACAACTCAAGGTGCAAATAATGTGGTTGAGTCAAATGATGCCCATCTCGAGGTGCAAACATATGTGCAAGTCAAACGAGCTCCGACTCGAGGTGCTAATGATATGGTTGAGTCAAATGAGGCCTGACTCGAGGCGCAAATGAGAAGGTTGAGTCAAATGATGCCTAACTCGAGATGCAAATGATATGGTTGAGTCAAACGAGGCCCGACTTGAGGCACACATGATAAGGCTCAGTCAAATGAAGCTCGACTCGAGGCGCAAACATATGGGCAAGTCAAACAAGGCCCAACACGAGGCACAAACACATGGGTGAGTCAAACGAGTCCCAACTCGAGACGTAAATGATAAGGGTGAGTCAAATGAGGCCTGACTCGAGTCACAAACATATGAGTGAGTCAAATGAGGCCCAACACGAGGCCAAAACATATCAGTAAGTTAAACGAGGCCCAACTCGAGGTGCAAACATATGGGTGAGTGAAACAAAGCCCATCTCGAGGTACAAATGATATGGTAAAGTTAAACGAGGCCAGACTCGAGGCGCAAACACATGGGCGAGTCAAATGAGGCACGACTCAAGGCGTAAATGATATGGTAAAGTTAAACGAGGCCTGACTCGAGGGACAAACACATGGGTGAGTCAAGCGGGCCTAACTTTAGGCACAAATAATATGGTTGAGTCAAACGAGGCCTAACTCGAGGTGCAAATGATAAGCATGAGTCAAACGAGGCCTAACTCGAGGCGCAAATGATATCAGTGAGTCAAACGAGGCCTGACTTGAGGAACAAATGATATGGGTGAGTCAAACGAGGCCCAACTCAAGGCGCAAATGATTTGGTTGAGTCAAACAAGGCCCAACTCGAGGCACAAATGATGTGGGTGAGTCAAACGAGGCCCGACTCAAGGTGAAGACATAAGGGTGAGTCAAACGAAGCCTGACTTGAGGTGCAGATAATGTGGTTGAGTTAAATGAGGCCTGACTCGAGGCGCAAACACATGGGTGAGTTAAACGAGGCCTAACTTGAGGCACAAATAATATGGTTGAGTCAAACGATGCCCAACTCGAGGCACAAATGATAAGGGTGAGTCAAATGAGGCCCGCCTCGAGGCGCAAAAGATGTGGTTGAGTCAAACGAGGCATGACTCAAGGTGCAAATAATGTGGTTGAGTCAAACAAGGGCTGACTCGAGGTGCAAATGATATGGTTGAGTCAAACAAGGCATGACTCAAGGT